>JASDQU010100055.1:242087-253470 GCA_032191745.1 Picea mariana | reverse complement strand
TTTTAACGATGGGGGTGGGGGGTCCAGAATGGAGTGATTTCTCTGGAGGGCCCCCTTCTCTACGTGGCAGAGATCCATTGGTCCAGACTCCCATCGCTTAGCATTTTCTAACATACCCCCGTCACCCTATGACATCATTCTCCACTTGTTCCCCTAGAGGTCACGTCTCATTACTCTATCAGTCCATTCCCCCTATTCACCCGTCACAAGTCCCTTCACCACGGTCACTTCCCAATCAGCACCTACCATGTGGTATGGTTGTATTCGTCATTCATTGTTACCTTCCATCTCATGCTCCAAAGGACCCATTGGCAATTTATTACTGGCTAACTTATTCGTTAGCCTGCTGACCTGCCTCCCGTGCCCAACGAGTATCCGTTTGCTCAAAACTATATTTTCCCTTCATTCTCTCATTGCTTATTGTGTCGTCTCACCAGAGAATATTTTTCACGTCGCACCAGAGCATATTTTTCCCCTTTTTCTCTCTGTTTCAGTCAACCATCCAGAACCACAGTCATCCCCACTAACATTTGTTTGACTTGCAGGTATTTTCACAGTGATGGTGCCAAAATCAAAGAAAATAGAAGCCGAGGAAAATCCTTTCCTCCCGCCTCCTATCGACCTCGATAGGATCCATTTGGCCAACAAAGATCATTTAATAGCAGACACCAGGTGCAAATTTGACTTCGCAGATTTGTAGTCATGGCTCAAAGAGGTTTTCTTATATCATAGCAATAAAATTGGGTTTTGGGAGTCCAACCTTCCTCTGTACCTTTTCCCCCAGGTCCACCATTTCCCTAAGTTCACCCTCAAGTGCCAGGCTCATTACCTCCCCAACCAGAGATCCATAGTATCTTCATCAGGAGAAACCATGTTCTTCATCACACCAGAGGCCATAGACCAGATGATGTAGATCCCAAGAACCGAATCTGTCTCCCCTTTCAATCTCAAAGTCATCACGGAGCTATACCAGAAACTATCATTCCCCCAGAGAGCCCATATTTTCGAGCTTTTCCTCCCTCAGGCTACTCAGCTCCCCAAGTCAAATCCCCCGTACCCTTCCTCCCTGTTCTCAGTAAAGGGAAACCAAGTCATCTCATCACTCTATTCTCTACTTGGGTATTTTTCTGACTAATGGGTGGACGAACCATATTAGGTTTCTTGTCAATTTTCCCCACGGAAGAAAGACCTACCACTCAGTTCAATTACAGCACTTTCTTGACAAACAGTATTCATGAACAGTTTTCAAATTTCACCACAGAGGGCATGTTTCGGTATTCCTCAATACTGGCCTACATGTTCACTTTCTTTCAAGCAGACAAATTCTCCTTTTTAATGCAGAAGATGGACAAGGAGGGGAGGCCGCAAGCGGTAACATCTTGGACTTCACTACTCAAACAAAATTCTATAGAATTCAGCTTCAAACAGTTTATCGAGTTGTTCTACCATCCAATGGTGAGCATGCTTAGTGGCAAACTCGAACCCAGGATAAATGAGGAGATTCAGAGGATCTTACACCTCTCAGACTTGGAAAAAACTGGAGATTGGTATCTTTACCAAACTCACACCGAGATCAAAGTATATGGATGCGAGTTGGCTCCATACAAACTTCCCAAGTATCTACCCATGAGGATATTTGCCCTAGAATATATAAGGAAAATGATTAACTCAGATGACATACATTTAGTGTCTCTAAAAAAGAAACAACAACTTAGAATTAAAGGTAAAATAGGATCCTTCATCTGCAATAGCCGAGGCGCCGGGGAGGAAGCAGATAGACTGTTGAAAGAAATGAAGTTTTTTGTTAGTTTCATTTGGCACTATGATCCGTGCGGGATAATTTCAGAGATGAGGATTAAAAACAAAAATGTTGCATATGTTCATACACCCAAGCCTGAGATAGAGAAGTTCGCGAATCAAACAGAATAGGAGCCGAACACTCAGTTCGAGATAGAAAAGCAGGACCCTTCGGTCATCATCTCACAGACGACTACACCACAGGTTCCCAAAGAGAAAAGATCCAGGAAGGATACTTCACCTTCCGTCACAGAAGTCTCGACTTAAGATTTCCAATTACACACCAAAAGGCCAAAAGCCAGTCACACACCTGACACGGCTGGTGAAAAGGAAATCCAATCCACTGAAACTATGAATGATGATCGGTCACTTCTTAGCACAAGAAGCAAGCGGATCATATCTATGGTTTTTTCTAAGAAGCCCACTTGTACTCCACCAGTCGACCAGCCGAGTAAAGTAGGACCAAAATTGAGTATTTTTTAGAAGTATAACCTGATCAAAAAGAAAAATCAGACGCTGACCAACAGTACATATGCTCAGTTTTCGAAACAGACATCAACGGCACAACACAGACTGTTTTCTGCATTTGATACAGAGAAGGGTAGAATGCACATGGCATTTCTGCAGACACAGGTGCCAGACCCGAAAGAAATCACTGATTACAAAAGGGAAACATTCGAGTTTCATACTAAGGATGTGCATCCTGCTTATCAAATGGATCTGCACAGGCAAACTGGGGAAATGATTTTCTCCACGTTGCCAAATGCTTATGCTACGGCCACTAAATTACAAGAATTGAAACAATTGTAAAAGCAAACAGTGGCCGACAAAACACTTGTTGAGGTCAAGGAAAATGTCTGGATGAATATCGCCAAGTCCATAAATGAAATATGGCCTATGATACAAATCATGTTTGAGCAGAACGAACTGGTACAAAGAAGCAAGTAGGAAATTGAGAATATAAGAGGAGAATTGGGAGAGATGCCCACAGAAGCCACTGAGATCATTAAATTTCTAAATTCTAAAACCAGAGAAGAGCTGGAAGAGTTGAAAATTGAAGATAGGACATAAACCATCCTCAAGGTCAAGAGAGTCCTGACCAAAAGAGGATTGATGCTACAACTAGAGGAAAAAGTCCAGGCTATGGACATAGGAGTGCAAAGATTTTTTAGCAAAATTGAAGCTCTGCAGAGGAAAGGCCTCCCTGGCTTAAGGGTCATAAATGACAAGTTGATGACATTGTCTGATTATCTTTTGCCACCGTGGCAAAAGATAGTTCAGAATTCTCGGGAATACAAGGTAGTATCACAGGCAAGGCATTCTTAGAAGCTTTCCAGTCAGACATCAGCATACAGCACGAGATCCAGTACATTTTCATCACCAAGCCAACTTTTTCCAAGTATACAGATATGGATGAAGTATACCGAAAATTGCTCAAAGTCAGCGTTCCTAGTAACCTTCGATGGGAAGAGTTGTGCAGTTTGATCGAGTAGGAGTTGAGGTGTCCAAGCCCAGTCAGCAGTCCAATCAGGCGAGTTCATGTGGAGGACTCACCAACAGTTTACCCCATAAATCAGCATGAAATTTCAACACATCATCAAATAGTTCCTGAATTTTTGTATCTTGTTGAGCTAGTTAGCTAAATTTAGAACTACCACGTCCTGATCTTTAATGACAGGATCGTATGTAACTTTTGATTATAAATACTTCAAACTTTGAAGTACCTAGGGTTGATCTTGACGCCCTGTAAGCTTGAAATACTGTAATTTTTATCAAGAGATATTCCAGTAATAAAAAGAGACGTTTCACAGGATTCTCGCGTGTTATTCATTGGTGATGTTTTCCTTTCTATGTTAAATGTTTTTCTTCCTCAGTTGTCATATTGTTTTCTAATCTAATCTTTTAAAAGTAGCGCATGTTGCAGGATTTATCTTTGTATACCCTGTTTCCGGCTTTGAAAGATCTTAATGTTTATCTTTCCAATATTACAGTGAAGAAATTCTTAAATGCTTCTTTACTTTAATTGATATTCTCATCTTTTCTGTTTTTCATCACTTTGTTGCTAAAGAATCCAATGAATGCATTATCTTGCCCTGTGAAAAGAATCTTTTAATTTCTGTTTAGACCTTTATCTTTATAATACAGACCCCATAGCCCAATGGAAGCATAAAAACCTTTTCAGCCAACTTAACAAAAACAACAACAAACCTTTCAATCATATTTTGTTTAACTAGCCTAATATCGTGAAACCAGAACATAGTTAAAACATACAGAGAGATCCCTCTCTGAAGCTGGAAGGGCTAGATTCCAGTTTCGAAGTGGTTGGATACAGTTACCTCCTGTGCATTTCTTATATCCTGACAACCTCTGGGAATTTACAGAGCGTTAACATAGTGGTGACTCCACTGGGGAACTGAACAAACTTTCAACCCTGTGTTTTCTTTTTCCCTAGAAGAAAATTTTGTTTCTGAAAAATTATAAATCTAAGAAAGAAATAATGTTCAAAGGTTGTTAAATTCTTGTACATAATATTTTCGGATTCATAAAAATAAAAATATATCAAAATTAAAAAATCTGGCTCCTAAAAGAGTTTATACTCGATCCCACCCAGACCCAAAACCTGCGATAGCAACTGATAATCCAGAACAGTTACTCAGAAAGAAAACCATTGCAGAAGGTTCAGGGAGTCATAGTCCCCTTCACAGGTCCCCTTCTCTTCCAGAGGAACTTGTTGCCCTTCAAGATATCAACTTTGACACCATTTTTTAACAAAGCCTGTTTCAAACGAAATCTGATAGCTTTGTGACTAAAACCATTTTAGGTCCAGCCGTCCTGCAACCCCTGACTCCTGAAATACTATCTCCCACTGCAAAACCTCAAACTTCTCACTATGTGCCAGCCAGTCCCTTATCCTCCTCATTTCCTGCCACCGCCTCACCTATCATCCAGGTTGTTGTCCTACCTCCTCCACCTATCATGGCGGTTAGATATGCTCCCTTGGTGTTGGTTGAACCTTTACACGACATGCCCCAGGACTATCAAATGAGACTCCCACAGTTCGATGGTACAGGGCCCTTGAACACACAGCAACACGTTGATAAAATGAATGACTATTTTGACTTGCAAGAAGTAGATGAATTTGACATTCAAATGAGACTTTTTGCGCAGAGTCTGACTGGGAACGTTAAGAAATGGTACAAAGGCTTACGTGTTGCTTCAGTGATTGACCTTACAGCGTTTCAAAGAAGTTTTCTGGACAGATGGGAGGTAAAGAAAAATCCTCTCCAGATCTTGTCAGAATACGAAAACATCATAAGGAACCAAGGAGAGACAGTACAAGACTACTGCACCCGCTTCAACAATCTATACAATGTGATTCCAACTGATATTAAACCCCCACAATATTTGGCACTGATAAAATTTCCTGATCGTTTCGATGCTGATATGTTGTATCAATTAAAGGAAAGAAACTCCACCACCCTGGAGGACATGCAGAAAAGCACAATAAGTGTAGAGGCCAACCTACTGGCTAAAAGGGCACAACAGAGGACATAAAGGAGAGTCACGATTAAAGAGGAACCTTCCACATCTTCTTCTAATTCCAAGCTAGATTCTTTAGCTAGAGCGGTGGAGAGGATGATGGAGAGACTTACTGTGACCGAAAGAAATCCCCCTAGAGAAAACCAACCTGCTCCACTAATTCGGAATCCTAACTTCAGAAGAAATCCTCCTCAAATCAAGCAGAGAGATCCTAGGGATCAAAGAGAATGGAGAGGCCCTGATCAACAGATCAGACCACCCCTACAGGAAAACTATGCCGATGAAGGTGAAGAGGTGATTGAAGAACTAGAAGACACACACATAAACCTCATGGGCATTCACGATAATGAAGCCATTTTCCTTACTCAGGAAGAGCAAGAACTTTTCCTTCTTTCTCAAACAAAGGTGAGTGAGGAAGCCTAAGAGACCGAACAACAGGCATTTTAAAATTCCATTATAGAGGTACACAGGCAGTACAATATGCAAAGTAAAAAGACAAATGAAAATTCCCCAAAAAAGATTACCGAAACGAAGAAACAGTCGAAACCAAGAAAGTTCCTGAGCCTTCTACCAAGAATATCCCTGAGAAAGGTAATGTTGAAACTCCAGCAAAAAGAAACCCTACCATTTTACAAAGATCAATGCAGACTGAAGTTTCATCAACCAATCGACCAAGTACTTCTGCCCAGAAAACTATGGTGGATAGACCAAAATTACTAAGCCAAAGCAGAGCACCTATTCCTTTCAGCCTTGAAGGTGAATTAGCCAAAGTGAAGATCCATATTCCTCTTTCTGAGTTGATCAGTAAGGACGCTTAACGATCACAAGTGATCAAAGCATTGAGCATTGAGCCTGATATAGGCACAAAGGCATTAACCATCGGATCCGCGAATCATTCAGACACGGTAAATCTCACCGATGATCAACCTGAACTCTTTTTTGGCCTTGAAGTTGATGGTCAGATTGACACTGGTGTTGTCGCTCCTTTTTACATTAGCCTTAATATACATGGCCTGATTCTGCACAATGCTATGTTAGATTCGAGTGCTTCCCATAGCCTGATGCCTAAAGCGGTGATGGAAAAACTGGGACTCGAGGTCACCAGACCTTAAAAGGATTTACACTCTTTTGATTCCAGTAAAGTCAGATGTATCGGGTTAATCAAAGACTTATGCATCACCTTAGTTCAGATTCCAGCAAAAAGCATGGTTATGGATGTTGTGGTCGTGGACATTCCTCCGAAATATGGTATGTTGTTGTCCAGGTCTTGGGGAGCCAAAATGAAAGGCACGTTGCAATTGGATATGTCATATGCCACCATCCCAGTGTTCAGACAACAGAGAAGACTATACAAAGAGACGTTGATGAAATATATGGTCAGTAGCCAAGAAAAGCCCCATAACTATCCTCTGTACTCTGCACACTCCGATCTAGATTCCTTCATATTGTATAACAACGGTGATATGGAAGAGCAAATCGCTTAGCTGGAAGAAGATACACTTGATCCAATAGAAGCCCAAGAAATCACTGCGGCAAAAGGGAAGGAAATCGTGATAAGTGAAGAATTGCCCGCAGATTTCTGGAGCATGGACTTCGATGGGGCTGTAAGTAAAGAGGGAGCTGGAGCAAGAGTTTGGTTAAACAATCACAAATACAGGTATTCAGAAAACCATTCTTACAAACTGAATTTTCAATGCACTAACAACATAGCCGAGTACGAAGCTTTGATGCTCGGCCTAAAACTACTAAAGAAGGTTGGTGCCAAACAAATCATGGTAAGAGGCGACTTTGAATTAATTATCAAACAAATTAAAGGTGAGTATGTAGAAAAACATCTGAAGCTTAGAGCATATAGAAATGTTGTTTTGGATGCCCTTAAATGTTTCACTGAAGTTGATTTGCAGGTGATGCCCAGTGGACAGAACATTTCAGCAGATGGGTTGGCTACGTCAGCAGCTACATGCAAGATACCTTTTCGTTCCACTCACCCATACATGGTGCAGGTGAAGTGCAGACCAACTGTCCCAAACAACATCAGATACTGGCAGGTATTTGGGAACGATGATCAAATTGAAGATTTTTTACAATGCAAAAATGATTTCGAATGTACAAACATAGACTTAGAAAATGATGATGAAAATGTAAATAAATCTTTTTTTGGAAACAATAGTGTAAATAAAATAGATTCAGAAGAATTAGGTGAAGATGAGATTGATTCTGACGTTTTGCGTTTAAAGAGTAATGTTTTACCTAGGGGTTTAGTTCTGTTAGAAGACTTATTCGATTTTAATGATGTAGCTAAAAAACCTAAAATTGAAGCCAGTAGTAAAGAGGTTGAAGATTGTAACATAGGGACAGAAAAGAAACCCAAGATGGTAAAACTTTCCAAATCTTTACCCACTAAGCAGAAACTCAAATACATCGAACTTTTCAAGGAATATGTGGACGTTTTTGCTTGGGGTTATGAAGACTTAAAATCTTATGACACAAGCATCATTCAACATAAAATCCCGATAAAAGAAGATAAAAAACCTTTCAGACATAAACTTAGGAGAATCAATCCCAAGTTACTTCCCCTGATAGAAAAAGAAATCAAAAATATGTATGACGCTAAAATCATAGTTCCTTTGCGATTTTCCAAATGGGTTTCAAATCTGGTCCCAACGTGAAAGAAAATTGGGGAAATCAGGCTTTGCATTGATTTTCGAAACCTAAACAAGGTTTCCCTAAAGGACAACTACCCACTGCCAAAAATGGACCACATATTACAAAAGGCAGTTGGATCCAGCCGAATCTCCTTACTGGATGGTTTCTCAGGCTATAACCAGGTTCTCATTTACCCAGATGACCAAGAGAAAACAGCCTTCACAACACCTTGGGGTACCTTCATGTACGTGAAAATGCCTTTCGGGTTAATGAACGCTAAGGCCACTTTCCAAAGAGCGATGGACATCGCTTTTGTGGAATAACTTGGTAGATTTATTGTCATTTATCTTGACGATGTAACTGTTTATTCCCAATCCGATGACGAGCACTTACGACATCTCAGACGAGTGTTTGAGAAATGTAGAAAATTTGGGATTTCTCTGAATCCTAAGAAAAACCTTTTCGGATTAGAGGAAGGTAAACTGTTGGGGCACATAATCTCTAAAGATAGAATTAAGATAGACCCCAGTAGCATAGAAGCCATTCAAAAACTGGAACACCCAAGGAATATCAAAGAGTTACAATATTTCATTGGAAAAATAAACTTTCTGAGAAGATTCATACCTAACCTGGCTGAGCTTCTCAGGAACATCACCAACATGTTAAAAAAGGACACAAAAATAAAATGGGACACTGAATCCAAGCAGTCTTTTGAACAAGTTAAACATGCACTCACACAGGCTCCAGTCTTGATCAACCCTGACTTCACCAAAGATTTTTACCTTTTTTCTTTCTCTTCTGAACATACCATCGCAGCAGTATTGCTACAGAAAAACAGTGAAGGGTATAAACAGCCCATAGCCTTTTTCAGTAAATCTTTAAGATATGTTGCTTTAAATTATAAAATTATGGAGAAACAAACTTTTGCCCTGGTAAAAGCCATAAAGGATTTTAGAGTATATATTCTCCATTCCCACACCATTGCATACGTTCTGAACGTAGTAGTAAAGGACATTTTAACCCAGGACAATCCAGATGACAGAAGAGGAAAATGGATTGCTATCATTCTAGAGTATGACATAGAGATTAAGCCTACTAAACTGATTAAAGGTCAAGGTCTAGCAAAGTTAATGGCGGAATCCAATTTCCATGCTCTTGATATTAATTTCTTAGCTGCAGTAGATGAACAGGGAGAGCAAGCGACTCCAAGCATGAAAGAGGTATTTATGAACTCTCCATGGTACGCAGACCTGATATTTGTTTTGGATAAATTACAAGCTGCCCCTGGTCTGACCAAAACTAAAGCTATGTTTTTGAAATTGAAAGCACTAAAATTTTGCATTCTAGAAGGCAATCTTTATTGGAAAGATCTTGGAGGTATTTTGTTGAATTGTTAATTAAAAGATGAAGCTCACAAAGTATTGCAGGATTTTCATGCAGGAGACTGTGGTGGTCACTTGAGCTGGAAGACCACGGCTAATAAAATCCTTAGAGCCGGGTTCTATTGGCCTACACTATTTGTTGATGTTCATCAGAAGGTGACTTCGTGTCATAAATGTCAAGTGTTCGAGGGAAAAAAGAAGCTCCTTCCTTTGCCCCTGAAACCAATCTATGTTGAAGCTCCTTTCCAGCAATGGGGATTATACTTTATCGGAGAAATACATCCTCCCTCTTCGGGCTAGCATAGGTGGATTCTTCCTGCTACAGACTATTTCACCAAATGGATCGAAGTTGTACCAAGCAGGCAAGCTATTGATTCTGTCATTATTAAATTTCTAGAAAATAATATCTTGTCTCGTTTTGGGTGTCCAAGGAAAATTATAACTGACAATGCAGCTGCTTTCCGGTCCAAGAAGCTCATAGATTTTTGCAACCAGTATCATATCAGTTTGGGACATTCCGCAGCCTATTACCCCCAGGGAAATGGGTTGGCGGAGTCATCCAATAAAACCCTGGTGAACATTATTAAGAAGACGTTGCAAGAAAACAAGAATTCATGGCATAACAAGTTGGTTTTCGCACTATGGGATGATAGACTGACCACCAAGAGGTCAATTGGTATGTCTCCATATCAGTTGGTCTATGGCATTGAAGTAGTTTTTCCTACCTCCTTAGGGGTTCCTATCATGAAACTACTGCAAGAGATGCAAGCCAAGCCGAATGATTCCCAAAGAAGGATAAACCAGATGATCCACTTGCAGTAGTCCAGGAGAGCATAAAAAGGATCTTTGATAAGAGAACTAAAGAAGACGACTTTGAGCTAGGTGACCTAGTTCTGAGATAGGATTCCCGAAATGAAGATAAGGGGAAGCATGGAAAATTTGACAGTCTATGGAAGGGACCTTACATAATTCACGCATTTAGAGGAAATAATGCTTTCCTTCTCAACAACAATGATGGGACCAATCTGCCAGGAGGATCTGTGAATGGCAGAATGCTAAAACACTACTCACCTCCTCAGTAGGGACCTTGAGTCATACCTTTCCATTTTACAAATCGTGTCATTTTGCTTACAAGTTTTTGAGTGAATAATTTTGATCAGATGGTTGAAGCCCGCAGAGAAGGCCCTAAGCCACTGAACATTGTCATCAAACTTTCAAAAATAAAACAAATCAAACAACAAAGGCAACTGTGGAGAAAGTTTTCCAGAACATCAGAAACAGGATTCTTGGCACTTCACAAGGAGAGTGCCATCCCCAGGTGGAACCATTGTTATAACCCTATAATTTATAGGATCAACTGGTGACTGAAAATTTTATCCTTTTATTGTTTTGGTTGTCAAAGGATTTTTCATTCTGCAAATAATTTGAAAGAAAAGAATAAAAGAGGGCATAAAAGAGATTGAATAAAGCCCCATGCAATAACATGACTTGGTTCATACAGTTTAATCATGGCCAAGTCCTTTTAAATTGATGTTGATAGGAGTAGTGAATAAGCTTGGCTAAACTGTTTAATCTTAGCCAAGAAAATTAGGTTAGCTGGTGAATAAATTTGACCAAACTGCCTAATCTTGGTCAAATAATCCCAGGATAGAGTAATTTCTTAGTCCAACAGTTTAATCTAGGCTAAATGTCATAGGTAATTAGGTTAGAGCATAGGGTAGTTTTCTTTATCTCAATAAAACATGCATGATGATCGATATTGAACCATATCTTTGATGTTTTAAAGGTTTGATGTCTAACCCCCATGGTGATAAAAATAGAGAAAGCTTGGGCGAATCCACATAATGCACTTATCCTAAGTTTTGGAGCAAATATGACTTTGCGCTCACAGAGTAAAGATAGCGCATAGATGAACGGTTGAGATGTTCGTGCTGAGATCTACGGTTCACAAGCTTTTCCAGACCCCCCAAATTGTTCTACCTTTAACGACACGGGGGGTCAAGAATCATGTATAAGGA
>JASDQU010100055.1:210862-241917 GCA_032191745.1 Picea mariana | reverse complement strand
TTTTTTGGACCCCCCCGACTGGTCTGCTTTTAAAGATGGAGGGGGGTCCGAAATGGAGTGATTTCTCTGGTGAGCCCCCTTCTCTACGTGGCAGAGATCCATTGGTCCAGACTCCCACCGCTTACTATTTTCTGACATACCCCCGTCACCCTCTGACATCATTCTCCACTTGTTCCCCTAGAATTCACGTCTCATTACTCTGTCGGTCCATTCCCCCTGTTCACCCATCACAAGTCCCTTCACCACGATCACTTCCCAATTAGCACCCGCCACGTCACATGGTCGTATTCGTCATTCGTTGTTACCTGCCATCTCACGCTCCAAAGGACCCGTTGGAAATTTATTACTGGCTAACTTATCCGTTAGCCTGCTGACCTGTCTCCTGCGCCCAACGGGTATCCATTTGCTCAAAACTACATTTTCCCTTCATTCTCTCATTGCTTACTGTGTCATCTCACCAGAGAATATTTTTCACGTCACACCAGAGCATATTTTTCCCCGTTTTCTCTCTATTTCAGTCAACCGCCTAGAACCACAGTCATCCCCACTAACGTTTGTTTGACTTATAGGTATTTTCATAGTGATGGAACCAAAATCAAAGAAAACAGAAGCCGAGGAAAATCCTTTCCTCCCACCTCCTGTCTACCTTGACAGGATCCATTTGGCTGACAAAGATCATTTAATAGCAGACACCAGGTGTGAATTTGACTTCGCAGATTTGCAGTCATGGCTCAAAGAGGTTTTCTTAGATCAGAGCAATGAAATTGGGCTCTGGGAGTCCAACCTTCCTCTGTACCTTTTCCCCCAGGTCCACCATTTCCCTGAGTTCGCCCTCAAGTGCCAGGCTCATTACCTCCCCGACCAGAGAGCCATAGTATATTCATCAGGAGAAACCTTGTTCTTCATCACACTAGAGGCCATAGACCAAATGATGCAGATCCCAAGAACCGAATCCGTCTCCCCTTTCAATCTCAAAGTCGTCACGGAGCTATACCAGAAACTATCATTCCCCCAGAGAGCCCAGATTTTTGACCTTTTCCTCCCTCAGGCTGCTCATCTCCCCAAGACAAATCCCCCGTACCCTTCCTCCCTATTCTCGGTAAAGGGAAACTAAGTCATCTCATCGCTCTATGCTCTGCTTGGGTATTTTTCCAACCAATGGGTGGACGAACCCATATTGGGTTTATTATCAATTTTCTTTACGGAAGAAAGACCTACCACTCAGTTCGATTACAACACTTTCCTGGCGAACAGTATTCATGAACAGTTTTCAAATTTCGCCACAGAGGGCATGTTCCGGTATTCCTCAATACTGGCCTACATGTTCACTTTCTTTCAGGCGGACAGATTCTCCTTTTCAATGCAGAAGATGGACAAGGACGGGAGGCCGCAAGAAGTAACAGCTTGGACTTCACTACTCAGACAAAATTCTATAGAATTAAGCTTCAAATAGTTTATCGAGCAGTTCTACCATCTAGTGGTAAGCATGCTCATTGACAGACCCGAACCGAGGATAAATGAGGAGATTCAGAGGATCTTACACCTCTCAGACTTGGCAAAAACTAGAAATTTGTATCTTTACCAAAATCACAATGAGATCAGAGTATATGGATGTGAGTTGGCTCCATACAAACTGCCCAAGTATCTACCCGTGAGGATATTTTCCCTGGAATATATAAGGCAAATGATTAACTCAGATGACATACATTTTGTGTCTCTGAAAAAGAAACAACAACTTAGAATTAAAGGGCAAATAGGATCCTCCATCTACAATAGTCGAGGCACCAGGGAGGAAGCAGATAGACTGTTGAAAGAAATGTAGTTTTTTGTTAGCTTCATTTGGCACTATGATCCGTGTGAGATAATTTCTGAGATGAGGATTAAAAACAAAAATGTCCCATATGTGCATACACCCAAGCCTGAGATAGAGCAGTTCGTGAATCAAACAGAATGGGAGTCGAACACTCTGGTCGAGATAGATTAGAAGGACCCTTTGGTCATCATCTCACAGACGACTACACCACAGGTTCCCAAAGAGAAAAGATCCAGGAAGGATACTTCACCTTCCATCACAGAAGTCTCGGCTGAAGATTTCCAACTACACACCAAAAGGCCAAAAGCCAGTCTCACACCTGACACGGCTGGTGAAAAGGGAATCCAATCCACTAAAACCATGAAAGATGATTGGTCACTTCTTAGCACAAGCAGCAAGCAGATCATATCTACATTTTTTCCTAAGAATCCCACCAGTACTCCACTAGTTGACCAGCCGAGTAAAGTAGGACCAAAATTGAGTATTTTTGAGAAGTATAACCTGATCAAAAAAAAAAAAACAGGCATTGACCAATAGTACATATGCTCAGTTTTGGAAACAGACATCAACGAAACAACACAGACTATGGTCTGCATTTGATACAGAGAAGGGTAAAATGCACATGGCGTTTCTGCAGGCATAGGTGCCAGACCTGAAAGCAATCACTAATTACAAAAGGGCAACATTCGAGTTTCATACAAAGGATGTGCATCATGCTGATCAAATGGATCTGAACAGGAAAACTGAGGAAATGATTTTCTCCACATTGGCAAATGCTTCTGCTATGGCCACTAAATTACAGGTATCTCTGAGCAATGTCCAAACACAGCTGAAATTAGAAAAGATATAATCCTTTACAAAAGATAACAGAATTAAGACGTTGGAAGAACTGGTCCTCAAGATCGGGTATGACCCCTCAAATGTGAAAGCAATTGAGGAGATGCTCAAAAAGAAAAATGTCAATATAGCATCTCTAAGGAAACAATTGAAACCGCCACCAATGGAAGATGCACAGGCAAAGGAGATAGCTGAGACAGAAGGGGAAAAGGATGAGATGCTCAAGTTGATCATGGAGCAAAATGAATAGTTGAAAGAGATGGAAGCAGAACTGGGAAAGTTAGTGAAAGAGAAGGAACAAGAAAAACCTATGGAAGTCATTCCTTTGAGCGTAGTTCCACTCACAGGAGTAAGCACAACATCTACAGTGGAAATTCCTTTAGCAACTCCACTGACAGCTCTGGAGAAGACAGTGGAACTGACAAAATCCATGGAAGAGATGAATCTACAAGAGACAGAGATTAGCAGAATTAAAAAGGAGGTTGAGAACCTTCAGGAACTCAAGTCTTCTTACCAAGCCAGTTACTCCAAGGAGAAACAAACATCAAACAAGCTCAAACAGGAATTGCAACAGCTGCAAAAGCAAACAATGACAGGCAAAACACTTGTTGAGGTCAAGGAAAATGTATGGATGGATATCACCAAATCCATAAATGAAATATGGCCTATGATACAAATCATGTTCAAGCAGAACGAACTGGTACAAAGAAGCAAGCAGGCAATTGAGAAGATTAGAGGAGAATTGGGAGAGATGCTCGCAGAAGCCACTGAGCTCATTAAATTTCTGTATTCTAAAACTAGAGAAGAGTTGGAGGAGTTGAAAATTGAAGATAGGACAGAAACCATCCTCGAGGTCAAGAGAGTCCTGACCAAAAGAGGATTGATGCTACAAATGGAGGAAAAAGCCCAGGCTATGGACATAGGAGTGCAAAGATTTTTCAGCAAAACTGAAGCTCTGAAGAAGAAAGGCCTACCTGGCTTAAGGGTCATAAATGACAAGTTGATGACACTGTCTGATTTTAAAAAGAAACTAGCCACCGTGGGAAAAGATAGTTCGAAAATATCGAGAATACAGGGCAGTATCCTAGGCAAGGTGTTATTAGAAGCTTTCCAGTCAGACATCAACATACAGAACAAGATCCAGTACATTTTCATCACCAAGCCAACTTTTGCCTAGTATATAGAGATGGATGAAGTATACCGAAGATTTCTCAAAGTCAGCGTTCCCAGTAACCTTCGATGGGAAGATTTATGCAATCTGATCGAGTAGGAGCTGAGATGTCCAAGCCCAGTCAGCAGTCCAATCAGGCGAGGTCGTGCGGAGGACTCACCAACCGTTTACCCCAAAAATCAGCATGAAATTTCAACACATCATCAAACAGTTCCTGAATTTTTGTATCTTGTTGAGTTAGTTAGCTAAATTTAGAACTACCACATCATGATCTTTAATGACAGGATCGTATGTAACTTTTGATTATAAATACTTCAAACTTTTAAGTACCTAGGGTTGATCTTGACGCCCTGTAAGCTTGAAAGACTGTAATTTTTATCAAGAGATCTTCCAGTAATAAAAAGAGACGTTTCACAGGATTCTCGCGTGTTATTCATTGGTGACGTTTTCCTTTCTATGTTAAATGTTTTTCTTCCTCAATTGTCATATTGTTTTCTAATCTAATCTTTTAAAAGTAGCACGTGTTGCAGGATTTATCTTTGTATACCTTGTTTCCGGCTTTGAAAGATCTTAATGTTTATCTTTCTGGTATTACAGTGAAGAAATTCCTAAATGCTTCTTTACTTTAATTGATATTCTCATATTTTCTGCTTTTCATCACTTTACTGCTAAAGAATCCAATGAATGCATTATCTTTCCCTGTGAAAAGAATCTTTTAATTTCTGTTTAGACCTTTATCTTTATAATACAGACCCCATAGCCCAATGGAAGCGTAAAAACCTTTTCAACTAACTTAACAAAAACAACAACAAACCTTTCAATCATATTTTGTTTAACTAGCCTAATATCGCGAAACCAAAACATAGTTAAAACATACAGAGAGATCCCTCTTTGAAGCTGGAAGGGCTAGATTCTAGTTTCGAAGTGGTTGGATGAAGTTACCTCTTGTAAATTTCTTATATCCTAACAACCTCTGGGAATTTATAGAGCGTTAACACATGGGACATGGAAGGGTTAAGTTACTGCTAAAAGATGGAAGGATTAGAACTCTCCCTGGGGTTCTGCACATTCCAAAACTAGCCAGGAGCCTATCTATAAGCAAGTTGGATGATGTAGGAGTGGATATTGTATTGGGAAAGGGCACTTGCAAGATGGTATGAGGGGAAATGGTGTTGATGAGGGGAGTTCGGTGTGGAACTCTATACAAGTTGTTGGGAAGAACTTATACTAATGGGTGTAATAGTTTTGTTGTCCCTGAGTAGAGAAATGAAGGAGACAATACCAATACTATCCCTGAAAAGAAGACCATGTTGTGGCATCAAAGACTGGGGCATATTGGAGAAAAGGGCCTTTGAACACTATAGGGTAAAGGGATGGTTGAAGGTATGTCTAATTGCACTCTGGATTTTCATTGCTGTGAACATTGCATATATGGTAAACAGAATCGAGTAAGATTCCCATCTGGTGCTACAAGAGCAAAGGGGATCTTAGAGTTTATACATAGTGATGTGTTTGGACCTGTTCTTGTTGCATCCCTAGGTAAATCTATGTATTATGTTTCATTCATGGATGATTTCTCAAGGAACACATGGATTTATTTTCTTAGAAATAAATCTCAGGTATTTGATAAATTTAAAGAGTTTAAGGCTCTGGTAGAAAATCATACAGAGAAGAAAATAAAGGTATTGAGGACAGATGATGGTGGAGAATTCTGTGGAAATGAATCTGAAGAATTATGTAAGAAGTGTGGTATAGCAAGGAAGAAGACTACTCCATACACACCTCAACAGAATGGAGTTGCAGAAAGGATGAACGTGACATTGATGGAAAAAACAAGGATCATGCTCAACGGTGTTGAGTTAGGATGGGAATTTTGGGCAGAGAAAGTGGGTATAGCATGTTACCTGATCAATCGATCACCTTCGTCAGTGTTGGATGATAAAACTCCACACAAGGTATGGATTGGAAAGAAACCCTCTCTTCAATGTCTTAGAGTGTCTGGTTGTGATGCTTATGTACAAGCTCGAAAGGAAAATAGGAGTAAGCCAAATAAAAAGGATGAAAAGTGTATCTTTATTGGTTATAAAGATGGTGTGAAAGGTTATAAGCTTTGGAACCCAGAAACCAAGAAGGTTGTTTACAGTCGAGATGTTGTTTTCAAAGAGGTAAAAGATGTTTCCAAACAAGAATTCCTACCAAGGCCAGAAGAACCTGAGAAAATAGACTTGGAGTTGGATGATGCAAAATCTGAATCATCTGAAGAAGATGAAGCAAAAGAAGAAGAACCTCATACCCCAGTATTGAGGAGATTAGTGAGGGAAAGAAGGCAACCAAAAAGGTATAGTCCACCTTATTTTCATTCTACTTTTGCTTTATCTATTACTGATGATTATCCCAAAACTGTCAGGGAAGTAGTGAATTCAGAGGATAGTAAACTATGGATGAAGGCCTTGGTTGAAGAAATGGATGCCTTGGATAAGAATGAGGCATGGGATATAGTTGAGTTTCCAGCTGGAAGAAAATATGTTGGTAGAAAATGGTTGTTTAAGAAGAAGTTTAATGAAGAAGGAAAATTGGAGAAATACAAAGCTCGGTTAGTAGCAAAAGGTTATTCCCAGGTAGAGGGAATTGACTTTGGTGAGATTTTTTCTCATGTTGCCAAGTTAACTTCTATTAGATTTATTTTATCTATTGTTGTTGCTTTTGATCTTTAAGTGGAACAGATGGATGTGAAGACAACATTCCTACATGGGGATCTGGAAGAAGAAATCTACATGAAGCAGCCAAAAGGATTTGTAGTGAAGGGAAAGAAAGAGTTGGTTTGTAAGCTAAAGAAGTCACTATATGGTCTGAAGCAATCACCTAGGATGTGGTACCAAAAGTTTGACACATACATCCTTGGATTGGGATTTGTGAGAAGTAGGGTTGATCACTGTGTATATTCCAAGCAAGTTGGTAATCACTTCATTTATGTAGTGTTTTATGTTGATGACATGTTGCTGGTAGGAAATAACATGGATGTTATCAAGGAGGTGAAATCACAGTTATCCTCCAAATTTGACATGAAGGATCTCGGTGCTGCTAACTTCATTATGGGAATGGAGATTAAAAGAGATCGTGCAAACAAGAAACTCTGGTTGAACCAGAGAAAATATGTTGATACGATATTGCAGAGGTTTAATATGCATGGAAGTAAACCGGTCAAGGTTCTTATTCCTATAGGTGTAAATTTATCTGCTGATCAGTGTCCCAAGACACAGGAAGAAGAAGAGAACATGTCTCATGTTCTGTATGCCAGTGTAGTTGGCAGTTTGATGTATGCAATGGTTTGTACTAGACCGGACATTGCACATGTAGTGGGATTTTTGAGCAGGTATATGTCAAAATCAGGGAAGAAGTATTGGACATCAGTAAAGAGGGTCTTCAAGTATCTTCATGGAACTACCAGTTATGGATTGTGCTACCAAGGAAGACCAGGATTGGACAGAGTGGTGGGCATACATGGATTTGTTGATGTAGACTGGGCTGAAGATCTGGATCGCAAAATATCTACAAGTGGGTATGTGTTTAACCTATCTGGAGGAGCAATCAGTTGGATGAGCAAAAGACAGGTTGTAGTGGCACTCTCAACTACAGAAGTTGAATACATGGCAGCCACTCATGCAAGCAAGAANAGTGGGTATGTGTTTAACCTATTTGGAGGAGCAATCAGTTGGATGAGCAAAAGACAGGTTGTAGTGGCACTCTCAACTACAGAAGTTGAATACATGGCAGCCACTCATGCAAGCAAGAAAGCAGTATGGTTACAAAGATTGTGTTCAGGTATTGGGTTGGTACAACAAGCAGTGAGATTATATTGTGACATTCATAGTGCAATGTTCCTCGCAAAGAACCCAACTTATCATTCGAAGACAAAGCATATTGATGTTCAGTATCACTTTGTGAGAGGCATGGTTGAAGAAAAGAAGGTGTTGTTGGAAAAGGTTGACACTTTGAAGAATGTTGCAAATTCATTGACAAAGTCTATGAGCACAGAAAATTTCTCCTGGTGTAGAGTAACAATGGTCATTGATGCCTTGGATTGTTGACTATATAATCATGTGGACCCCTGAATGCAAAGAAAACAACAAGTGGGAGAATGTTGGGTATGTGTTATATTCTTTGCACGTGTGTGGGGGGGGCATCAGATTCGACAACTGTGTCTCACGATCCTAACTTCCTTTGTTCTTTGTGTCGTGTACGCTGGGCGCTTCCTAGGGGGGTCCCAGGGGGGGGGGCTAGGTATGCCCCCCCTGGTTACACGTAGCGTTCGGGGCAGTGCCCCAAAAAACTTTTTGGGGGCATTTTTGTTATTTTTAGCAATTTTCTAAATTAATCCCGGATTAAGGGATTAGGGTTTCGGTATCTACATAATACCTAAAAACATTGTATATATTGTATGGTGAATGGTGAAATTAATACAATGAAGCATTGAAAGGTTTTCTCCCGGTTAAGGGTTTCCAGTATAAATCTCTGTGTACTATGTGTATAAGCCATTGAATAATTTTTGTTTTGCTTAAGAATCTATATGCATTGCTTTACTTCACAGGTTTAAAACTTACAATATTCACTAACTATTAATGTTGCAAGTGATTCATAAGCTTGAAATGATAACCAAAAAAAATATTATGCCAGCCTTCACATGTAATGTACTTCTGCAAGAAGTATGCAAATTCAACCCAAGGTCTTGGCAATGAAGTCCTTTTTACTACGTTCGATCCAAATTCAACCCATTCACGCCCACAAGAAAATCAATTCATCCATGGTTATTTATCACTTTTCATTCAAACCACCTCTCACTAGTTCTAGGTAGCCTAGTGACTCTAGACACGGTTTCTTCAATCACTCGAACACAAAGTCCCCATATCATATCCATGAATAACATGAACGTAAGGGTGAATTCTAGGGAAATTGTTGTTTCAAAACCATACAACCTCTCAAATTTGCCAACCATCCTGCATCCCTAAAGATTCAAAGCACTTTAAGTCGAGTGTGCAATTGAGCTAAAGTAAGGGGTTCATGGTAAACAATGGTTCCACCCATATTTTATTCAGAGTAGTAGCACTCAATTGCAACAATGGTGTAGCAGGTAGGATGAGTGCAACAATAAATGGAATGAAAAATAGGGTTAGACAATTTGTAACATGGAGTGGTGGGAAGGTCGAGAGTGGAAAGAAAATTACTAAGTATGGAAGGGGAGCAAAGGTGGTGGCTAATAAAATATAGCTGAAAATGGAAAGAATATTGTCATGGCAGGGATAATAATGAAAATATGTGTGGTGAAATGGTTGTGGAGTGGATAATTGAATGATGGAAATGATTGTACACATGATTATACATCCATCGCAAGGGAAAGTGCAAAACCATCCATGACATGGTGGAAGGTATCGTGTACAAACAAGGTACTAATTATTCAAAGATATGGCATCAATGAAAATCTAAACATGTATGGGGGAACCATACCTTTGCACTTAACGTGAGGTGATGGTAGTGATAGTATTGAAGTGACAAGACGACTGTATCATCAACAACAAGTGGAGTAGCATGAACCTTGTGTATTGGTAGAAAATGACAAACAAATGAAACGAGTGGGCATTTGTGGCAACGGTAGAATAAAATAAGATATTGGGATTTGCAACAATGTGCGGTGATCCATAATAATTGAAATATTCAAACAAAGTTGAAGGATTAGCAGCAATCATTGGAAAGGATCTACAACATTCAACACGGTAGAAAATGATATATAGCAATGATGAAACATAATAAAATCCAACAATTTGTAGCAAAAAGTGATATGTAGCACAAAGAAAAGTGGTAAGAAAAACAAGAGTTGTTTTTTATTTATTTATTTATTTTGTAAATATTTTTTGCCAACATGTTGGTTTTCAAACAATATTTGTCCAATTGCACCCCAAAATACGTTTTCACAATTATTATATTTTTATTTTTGTTGTTGTTGTTATTTCAATTGTGGAAATAAAACCAAGTAAAGACAAGTGTAGGTGGCATATCCATTGTACAAAGAATATCCAAATCTGAAAAAATAACAAGATCTCAAACAAGAGCATCCTTGGACAATGGCATCTTATAATATAGCCTTGGTCGATGAACATTATCCATGATAGGTGTCCAGTCTTCATAAATAGTTTGCAACTTTACAGAAGCATTATCATAAACAATATCAATCTTGTATGGTCCCAACCAACGAGTACAAAATTTGCCTTTGAAATATTTAAATATGGAATCATACAAGAGAGCCCAATCTCTAACTTGGAAAATATTTTTCTTGATAAATTATTCATGTCATGCTTCTCTCTGTCGTTGAACCACAGAGGCATGGTGTAGTGTAGTGTGAAGAAATTCATCAAGTTCATTGATCTAGTTCAGGTGGTGCTTCCAAGATTTTGATAGGTCCAATCCTACCTGCAATGAAATTATGAGTGTCTTTACTTCAAACTCAATTGGAAGTACAACATGCTTACCTTACACAAGCTCATAAGGAGTGAAGCCCATGGTGTTCCTCCAAGTGGTGCAATAAGCCCATATAACTTCTTGGAGTGTAGTGGCCCAATACTTATGATGAATTTGCACAGTTTTGGTCATAATGGATTCCAGAACCATGTTGGTGACCTCCATTTTCCCATTAACTTGTGAATGGTAGGGTGTATATGTCCTATGCCAAATCTGGTACTACTTTGTGATGGCCCAGATGAGTCTTGAAGTAAACTGGGTGACTTGATATGTAATAATTTCTCATGGTACACCAAAGCAGGAAAAGATCTCCACATAGAGAAAGATTTTTATTGCTTGTTCCATAACATTTGAGAGTGCTTTGGCTTCAACCCATATGGTGACATAAATAGTGCAAACCAAGATATGAGCTTTCTACCTGGATGGAGGGTTGATGGGGCCCATTTCTCAAAATGCTCTACCATGAGTTGAGTCTATAGTGGCATCTCATCATACTGAACATGCTATCCCATTATTTTCCAAATATCATAGCTTCTCATGTACTTCTTGGCATCTTGTAAAATGCTCTGCCAATAATAACCCAAGTGCAACACCTTAGGTGTAGTCCTCTTATTAGAAAAGTGACCTACAGAGGGTTCATCATGACAATATTTTAGGATGTCATAAATCTCGTCCTCTCGAACATAATGCTAGATTATGAGATTTGGCCCTATGCAAAAGAGGTATGCTTGAACCTAGGAGTAAATTGCACTTTTTTTTATAATATTTTTTATATGTTTTGGTGAGAGATGCGCCGAAAGCTTTCCTGCAACCAAATAGTTAGCAATATATGCAAACCACGGAGTGTTAGTAGATAATGAAAATAAATGTTCATTAGGAAAAGTATCTTCGACAAGAATGACATCCCATCATTGGTGAGTCCGCAACTACATTCTCCCTTCTAGGCTTATCAATGTTAGTGATGTCAAACTTTTGCAACAATAACAACCACCTAGTAACTCTACCATTAGCAATTGGTTTATTCATTAAATAATGAATGGCAGAATGATCGGTATGTACAAACACAATGTATCCATTTATATAGTACCCAAATTTATTAATAGAATATATTATTGCAAGAAATTATTTTTCAGTAATTGCGTAATTTAACTCTACTGGTGCACGTTTTTTTACTGATAAAATAAACTGCATAAGGTTTTTTCTCTTCTTTCTACCCAAGGACTACCCCAATGGCTGTGTTGGAAGCATCCGTAGAAATATGAATTGGAAGGGACCAATTTGGTCCCCTCAATATTGGTGCTTCGTATAACTTTTCCTTTAAAGATTCAAATGTATATTGGCATTGGACAATCCAGGAAAGTTCATCTTTAGACAGTAAAGAAAACCTAGGAGAGGAAATTTTGGTAAATTTATCAATAAAATGATGATAATAACCAGCATGTCCTAAAAAATTGTAAACAACCTTTTGTGTTTTTCGAATAGGAAGATTGGATATTGTTATTGGATAAATCAGTGAATGCAGACATAAACTAATCTCCCTAGATCCACCTGGATCTAGAACAAAACAAAACATGACATGACGCTTTCCCTAAGCTACAATCATTGAATTTACTACCAAAGAAGGAATGGATGAAATACCTTTAGATATCGCTTCCTTATGTCTTTGTCATCCCTTCTTTGCTCCAGTGCTCTTGTGAGATCAAATCTGTAAAGACACAAACCAACCAAAGTGAAAGCAACAATATTAGATTCAATGGAAACCTAAACATGTGATCAAGGAGTCATGTAATAAAATGCTAATGATTTTATGGGAAAGAAACATGTCACCGTATTATATTAGGTAAAAGTGGAAGATACAACCAAACTGCCTTGATGTCTCAAGTTCTCTTTCAGTGGTCCTTTGTTCCAACACACACATACACTTGCTCTGAATTTGTATGAAGATGGTCCACAAAAGCTTAATGGACAAATGGAGACCTCAAGCATCAGTTGCAACAGGATCCTTCACATAGTCTTCAGCCTATTCTTTCAACAATTCTTTGCTCAATCTTGCTTAACCTTTTCCATGAGAAACCTATCATTATATAGGAGAAGGAGAAGTGGTTAAAGAGATGAGGATGATCCCACCAAATCATAGAAGCCAGTAGGATCACAATCGTAAGGACGCCACCTCACATTCTAGAATATCCTCCTTCTAGAACCTTCGTGAACTTATTCCTTTCTTTATCTTCCAAACGTCGTCGCACCCTGCCTATATAGCAGCATGTGGAAACCCCACGAGAAGGTGTAGAGAAGCCTATGGAAATCAAGCATTTTCTCACTATGTATTACTCCTAGCCTGTGGACTCCTTCTACAAACAAGCCTTGTAGAGGAAGAAATTGGTTATTTTTCTCATGCAAAAGATCCTTTTGAGATCCTAAACACATGCTTGTAGAATCATCAGCAGGGTGACCAAAATAATGTGTAACAGAATGCCCCCCAAAGTATGAAGTTGGAACTCGTGACAACCAAAATACTTTGTAAAAATGCGTGTGTGTGTCGGGAACAAGGAACGCTCCAAACGAGAACTTGCAAACAATCAAGCATCTGCACAATATTATACCATTTCTGAGGTAGGCATTCCCATGCTCAGAATACAAATGATTTAAGTCATAGATGTAAGTCATGGCCACCAATCATACACTGTGGATCCATGTCATCAAGATTCTACATAGCCACCAAGAATACACTATGGATCTATGTACTAGAAAGCTCAAATTCAAACATAGCCATGAGACATACAAAGTGGATCTATGTGTCAATACAAATCATAAATACTCCATCGCAACTTGGACCAAACTGATGAGATCCAGGGTCTTCAATCCTATCGTCCGTAAGTAGGAATCTAGCCATGCGATTACAGGTGTTGAAGTCGAACATGGTAGAAACTACTTGATTACCGGTCATTGATGAAAACCGTTAACAAGCGCAAGGGAAATCACCATTGATGTCAATGAATCCCAAGGTACCTTAGTACAATCCAACGAATGTGAGTAAATGAGCTGAATTCAAACACTCAATGGAATCTCCCGATAAGGGACCAATGATGTGAATCCACTGTCGAAAGCGAAGAAACTAGTCATTGAGGCATGCAGGCTCTAAGGTACTAAATGATTTCTAAGTCTTGTTTATGGATAATGAGTTGAAGTCGACAGGAAAAGACTTGTCACAAGTGGGCCTTGATGTATCCCCCATCAATGACACGAAATAAGTAATAGATTTAGGGTAGATCAAAGTATGAAAATGATTTGAAACTGACACAAGGAAGGCTGACATGGTAGGAATTGACAATTGCAGATGGCCGACACGAAAGAGGGCTTGTTTGGACTTCTCTTGAACATATGAATGACATGACAATGGTCCTGGCAACATTGACTCAAAGACGACCCAAGATATGAACTTGCAGAAATTCGGACCAGAGAAAAATGGATTTCCCAACTCATGTTCAAATGATGAAGGGGGGTGTCATGTTCAAGAGCGATTATTACTGCCACTAACACAAATACAGAGACTCATTTCTTTCCCAAATTTCCCCCCACCATTTATGGCGAGTACCTCTTTATTTTTACGCAAGCTTGAGGAGGATAACATATGCTTGTTGATGTAAGCTCATCCTTTGGACGAGTCCCTCAGAGTAACGAACCCTAAGAAGGAGTGGTTCGGTCCCATATGGGTCTTTCGATGTTTGTTTAACGAGTCCAAAAATAGAAAACTCGGGGGGTTTTCATGTTTTGAGAGTCTGAAAAACACTTAAAGAGAACTCTCCCAGTTCCTTTTTCGTACATTAGTTTGATGAGACTGAGAAAGTGATAACCTACTGCTCATCGAATGTTTTCTTCAAACACTTTTACGAGTGTGAAAAAAAAAAGGTCGCTCAGCAATCTTTTCGTTTTTATGGAGCGTGAAAACAGCTTAAAGGATACTCCATGAGTTTCATTTTTTTCGTGTTACCATAACGAGTGCGAAAAGACAACAAAAATATACTCATTTGCCTTCTCATAGATTTTCGAGCACGAGAACGAACAAAGACTAGGCTCGAGGTTTTTCTGAAGAAAAAAAAACCTAAAAAGTATATGGATATGTGACAAACAGAAAAACAAATCACGAAAGAATATCCATACTTCATTGTTCAGGATCCTATTTCCTCCATCTATGAGAAAACAAAATACTCACGAGACTATTAAACCTTTACATTTTGATAAAATGCATTTAAATAATAGAAAATATTAATAGAAAAACTAAAAAGTGAAATAAATAGGGGTAAAAAATCTTTTTACTATTTCATTTGCATTTTGCCCAAAACTTGCCTAAAAACCTGATTTTTACCTCAGACTTTGGCTGTCGATTGCGGGAGACACGGGTGACATTCAGTGAACGACTTCCGTCAAAACAGTAATCCCCTTGTCCTCTTGCTTTTCAATGGATTAAATTTCATTTTTATCAGTTCAGAATGACTTTTTGTAACAACCCTAGTTAAATAACTAATTGTCAAAGTTAAATAATTGCTTAAGGTTTATTCAGTTTAATTAATTAAATAATTAATTTTCCTAATGTATATTAATTAATTAATGTTTAATGTATATTAATTAATTGATTAATTAATTAATTAACTCATTAAATATTTGGGGAATGAATTAAAGTCTAACAAATTTTATTTTATGCAAATAAAACTTAACGTATTGAAGGAGGGTTGGCATTGAATGGAGGGATAAGGTGGTTGGGATTGAATGGAGAGGCGGTGAACGGACGGGGGGATATGAGGGGGCAAAGACATTCGAGAGAGGAATTTTGATTTTGGGGGGAGGCAGGGAGAATTTCTGGAGATCAGGAGGAGATTGTATTGGAGCATTTTTCCAGGGGAGGGATGGGAAAACTGTTATTCTGGTTTGGCTTGAGGAATTTGCTGGACTCTTACAGGGGAGCATCGGTTGCTGGGAGTTTTGGGCTCGGGGGTCAGGAATCCTCACAGAATCCTGGAGCTAGGGAGTCGGATAGGCTCTATTCCTAGCTGGCAGGGAGGAAAGATTTGGTTTTGGGCAGAGCAGCGAGGACAGACAGAGTTGGGGAAACAGCATCACTGAGAGGTATTTATGTCATTATCGATATGATGGTTCACTATTTTACTAAGCTGTGTATGTTCTTTTATATATATATGATATGTATATCAGGTTGCTCGATTATAATTTGTTGAACCATGAAATGTTAGTTTGTTAGTTGTTGAATATAAAACTGAAAAGAAATTTAAATTTAAATTTATGTTTAAATGTATTAAGCTTTAGCTTATGTTAGCAAGGATACTGCACATGGTATCAGAGCCAAGTTTAAAAACTTGGACCAGGGCCTACCCACCTACCCACCCACCTTTGAGACTGAAAGTTAGACATGCATAACCAGAATTTTAAACAACCTTTAAACGGTCCTTATTGAAGCTTAAAGCAGCCACAAGTAACCCATAATTGACCATTGTAACCCTTGAATAACCCTGAAACCACTAATAAGAATTATGAAATAGAATAAGATGTAGCAGGAAGGAGTCGTGCATTTCTGTTCCATCCTCCCATCTCTGGTTTCAGCCACCAATCACATGTTTACTTGTAAGAACCTTCACCTATAGAGGACAGAGAAAGACATCATAAAAGAAGCATTAGATGGGTCAAAATTTGTAATTATATTAAAAATAATAATAATAATAATAATAATAATAAAAACAACAACAACAACAACAACAAAGAAACAAACTTTATTTAAAAACGTAAGGTGTCATCCCTTGGACATTAATAAAATTAGCTTAGCTATCTTATCTTTTATCTATATTCACATGGGCTAAGAGCACATGTCAAGCCAACAATGTAGAAACAGAACAACAGTCATGTTATGTCAAGGATCTGCCCAAAATGCCATAGAAAGCAACCAAATGAGTGAGTAAAAGAAAAAGAAAAAAGGTTGTTCTTAACATCATGGCAAGAATTGGGGAAAAAAAAAATGTCAGATAGAGGCTGGGAGAAGCCTACGATTAGAATAAGTAAGAAATTTGGAAACCCTAGCATTGAAAAATGTCCATAATTGAGGTTAAGAGTAAAAAAAAAATTAGCCCATGGGTTATTTACCAAAGAAAACTCCATTTAAACCTTAAGACCTAGTCTGAATACCAAAGTAAACGAGTGTCGAGGCTTATATCTACAAGTGTGACAAGGTGATATCCCACGCGTTATCACTGCACTATGCATCTCCACCAGAATAATAAAAAATAAAAAAATAATGGAAAAAATAAATAATAAATAATAAAAAATATATATATATGGTCTCCACCATAATCGAACCGAGACCTCTCCACCAAGACAAGCACCCAAGACCGAACACTAAGCCACGTAGTAGGGAGACCACAAGGGGAGTTTCATTGTACAATGTGTCTCCCACCAGAATCGAACCAAGACCTCTCCACCAAGCCAAGCACCCAAGACCGAACACTAAGCCACGTAGGAGGGAGACCACAAGAGGAGTTTCATTGTACAACGTGTCTCCACCGGAATCGAACCGAGACCTCTCCACCAAGCCCGGTGCACGAGACTAAAGCCAAGCTAGGAGAGGGCAAGCACCAGTCAAAGCTACAACACAGTCACCAAACCCCAAAGATGTCACAAGGAAGCATTCACCTAAACAACAACACACAGTCCAGCAACATGCCATTGAGGAGAAGGGAACATATATGGGCACAATGTGTATGGTCAAGCAACCAGGTCAGACAATAAGGGAGGGCAACACAAAGCCACAAGGAAGAGGAGCCCACAAGGAGCACAAAGAGTGCTCAGCTCTGCCCTACCCTTAAAATAACACAAAGCCATGAGGAGGAGAGCTCGTGAAGCAGTTTTGCACAATGCATAAGCTCAGTGCAACTGTCGAGCCAATAACCTAAAACAACAACACACAGTCCAGCGCACCAACACCAGCCCATGCAACTTGCAAACACAACACACGGTTAAAAAAAATATAAGTCACTGTAACCAAGCGCAAGCGCTAGCCCACGCGACCTGCAACCACAACAGACAGTCAACACATAAGTCACCAAAACCAAGCGAAAGCGCCAAGCCAAGAGAACCTGCCATCAAACAATGCACTACATTTGTAACACTCGCTAGACTTATCCTACAGCCAAGAGCAGAAGGAACGGCCATGGCGGCCGACTGTGTAGCCAAGGGCCTCGCAAGAAGAAACGATTGAGGAAAAGAGAAATTAGGGTTAAGATAGAGAGCCCGGGAGTATGTGTAGGGTTGTGGGTAGTGATGATCGAGGCAAGGGGGCATGTGGGCCTCATACGAGGACCCACGATGCCCGTTTCATAATTTAAGTATTTATTTATTTATTTTTATTTATTGTTTTAAGTTAATTAATTATTATTATTATTATTTATTATTAATTAATTAATAATAAATAATAATTATTTATTTATTTTTATTTATTATCATTGCTTTAAATTATTATTGGATTTAAATGTTAATTGATTAGATTAGTTAAATTTGAATCATTAATAAATAAATAAATTATTATATATTTAATTTATATTTAAATTTATGTTTAAAATATATTTAAATTTAGGTTTAAACATATATAAGTTTATGTTTTAATTATAAATTAATGTGATTAATAAATTAATGCGATTAATTAAAAATGGTTAATCAATTGAAATGATTAACTAAATTAGTGATTAATTAAGTACTTAATGAATTAATCACTAATAATAATACTAATTTTTGGGATTAAATTGAATGTGTGGATTAAGACGAATGAAACTTAGGTTAAGTTTAGTCTAGATTTTTAATTCTTAATAATTAATCAAAATTAGGTTGAAAATCACATTAAATAGTTTTAAACAAAAAGTTTAAGGACTTGGACCAAGATAAGCGGGAGGGGGCTTCATGCGCACTAGGTAGGTAAGTTAGAGAAATTGGCGAGTATGGTGCAATCCTAGTGTAGCTACCAGGCGAGGGAGTCAGTAGTTTTCTTAGACAAAGACATCAAGCTTAGACGCTTTAACCCTAACCTAGCCACCTCCCCTAAAGAGAGTAATGTTTGTTTATAGACAAGTAAAAAAAAAAAACTTACACCTAACCCTGTTTTCTAGCTTAAGTTGCACAAATATGAAATGTCCTTGAACTCACCTGACAACTTTGGTTAATGCAAATTAGATTATACAGGATGGTTAGGACTCAAGGAAATCGAGGCAGAGGGGCATCGTCACAGGAACCGCCAGCACCGCCACCACCATCGCCTAGACTGGCTCTCATACTGCGCTCTTTGGAGGCCATAAATGAGACTTTAAAGGGGCGTCAACCAACAGGGATCGAAGTGGAGCCCCCACCATCTGGAACGGGTAATCCAGAAGCGTCAAGGGATTCAGGGGGAGGACCTCCACCCGAAGACATCACTAGAGAACTACAAAAGATCAAACTTCCAGAGTTTGCCGAGGGTCGTGCTAGTGAACGTGTCGAGGCATGGTTGGAAGGCATGACAAGGTGTTTTGCCTTAAAGACTATGCATCCACTTCAAAGGAGAAGATAGCGATTTTTTAGTTGAGAGACAGTGCCTTGAACTAGTGGGGCAACCTGGAAAGGCAACTGCATCTTACCCCGGACACTATATCTTGGGAACTTTTCGAGGAGAGATTCCAAAGGAAATATCTACCAGCTTACTATGAGGAACAACAGGTGGGAGCATTTCATGCTCTAGTACAGGGAAACGGGACCATAGAAGAATATGAGATCAGGTTTATGGAATTGGTCAAATATGTTTCATACATGGATAATGACCAACGACAAGCAGAACGCTTTGTCTATGGGTTAAACCCTAAGATAAGGGCTATGGTGCATATGTGGAAACCATCTTCAGTAGCAGAAGCAGTGGAAAATGTGTGTTATGCATAGGAACACATGAACTTAAATGGAGGTACGAGACTGACCTTTCCGCATCATTCTGGATTCGTTGGGAAGGCCCCTAGTACATTTCCCAGGGGAGGGGGATTAAGGCCACCTCCATATGGTAATAGAGTCACACCAAGGACAGTAACCATAGGGATTTCAATGGTAGCAAGTGCAGCATCATGTTCATCACCAACAACGCAGGCAGGTCCACGGCCATCTCAGGGAGAAACTAGTAGGGGCAGGGGTTCGAGGGGAAGGAACTCATTTCAAAGACAGTCACAGAACAGTGCGTAAGTTCAATCTCGTGTTACCTGTTGGGGATGTGGAGGACCCCATTACCAGCGTGACTGCCCAGAGTTACAACCAGGATTTGTGCATAGAGAAGGAAAGGCCCCGATGGGAAGAGCAAGTGGCAGCCACCAGATTTACACAGCGGTTAATAATCGCCAGGCAAAACATCAATCCACGGTGGTGGAGTCATCATGTACGCTAAATCATATCAATGTTAAGATTTTATTTGATTCTGGTGCTACAGATAGTTTCATTTCACCATCTGCATTAGAAAAGAGTGGGCTGGCAACCTATGAGCACGATGACTTTAAAAAAGTCGAGATGGCTTGGGGGGGAAACAAGCGGTAGGACCTAGCGTTGATAATTGTATAGTAGACTTGGGAGTGTGTACTACCAGGTTGAAGGTATATGTCACTGCTCTCGGGGCATATGACCTGATCATTGGAATGGATTGGTTAGAAGCTCATCGAGCTTTGGTAGATTGTTTCACAAAAAGGGTGCTTTGTGTCGACGATGAAGGAAGACCAGTAGAGATCCACGGTGTATGGAGACAGGTGTCTCTACGCTTTATCTCAACTATGAAGGTTAAGCGGTGCATGAAGCAAGGGTGTCGACTGTATGTAGTGGAAGCAGTGAATGAAAGGAAGGGACCCTCCTTGGATCAGTACCCGGTATTGTCAGAATTTAAGGATGTTTTTCCGAACGAGTTACCAGGGTTACCTCCTGAGAGGGACCTTGATTTTACTATTGAGCTAAAACCTGGTGCAGAACCAATTTCCAAGACTCTGTATCGAATGACAGTGCCATAACTTTGTGAGTTGCAAATTCAGTTGAAAGAACTACTGGACTTAGGGCTAATAAGGCCCAGTGTCTCACCTTGGGGTGCACCAGTAATTTTTGTAAAGAAGAAGGATGGTTCCTTACGCTTGTGTATAGATTACAGGGACTTGAACCGTGCTACAGTGAAAAATAGGTACCCAATGCCACGAATAGATGACCTCTTTGATCAGATGAAAGGAGCAACGGTATTCTCAAAAATTGATTTGCGATCAGGGTATCACCAGTTAAGGATTAAGGAAGGCGATATTCCTAAAACTGCCTTTCGAACTCGGTTTGGAAATTACGAGTTCGTCGTAGTACCTTTGGGATTGACCAATGCGCCAGCAGTATTCATGAGCCTCATGAACGGCGTATTCTGGAATTACTTAGACCATTTTGTACAAGTCTTTCTAGATGACATCCTCATCTATTCCAAAAACGAAAGAGAGCATGAGGAACACTTGCGAGTGGTGTTGTCCTGCCTTAGAGAGAACAAATTGTATGGGAAGTTGTCGAAGTGTTCCTTCTTCCAGAAAGAAATCCACTATGTAGGTCATATCATTTCTGATAAAGGAATCTCTGTGGACCCAGAAAAGGTAAAGGCCATTATGGAATGGCCAGTGCCAAAAAATACCCATGAGGTAAGAAGCTTCATGGGGCTAGCAAGTTATTATCGAAGATTTGTGGAAGGGTTCTCTAAAATAGCGAAACCCATCACCACTTTGCAGCGCAAGGGGGTCAGGTATGAATGGATAGAAGAATGTGATAGTGCATTCATCGAGCTTAAGAGGTTACTAACTAGTGCGCCAATTCTACGAGTGTCAAATATGGAAAAGGACTTCACAGTCTGCACAGATGCCTCAAAGCAAGGGTTGGGGGGCGTGTTAATGCAGGATGGAGGAGTGATAGCTTATGCATCAAGGAAGTTGAAGAAACACGAAGAGCTTTATGCTACTCATGATTTAGAGTTAGCAGTTGTAATGCTAGCTCTAAAACTTTGGAGGCACTATCTTGTGGGGCAAAACTTTGAGCTCAAAACGGACCATCAAAGTTTAAAACATCTCTTCACTCAAAGGCATCTGAATGCCAGGCAAAGGCGATGGAGTGAGTTTATGAGTGAGTACGATTTTGGTATTTCATACATAAAAGGAAAGGAAAATGTGGTCACAGATGCCTTGAGTAGGAGACCACGTGTCTTCTCCTTGGTACCTTTAAAAGTCAATCTGAGGGAACGTGTGTTGACGCAACTCCATGGAGATAGTTGGTATTTAAAGGTTACTTCAAACCTCCAGAGTGGGAGGCAATTAGATCCAAAGTATGAAGGATATAGTCTGGCAGTAGACAGACTGTTAAGATATCGAGGAAGGATGCACGTCCCCGAAAGTGGGGATATTTGAAGCATCATACTGAAGGAAGCCCATAGAGCATTTTATTGTGCGCATCCAAATGTGAAGAAGATGTACGTAGACATGAGGAAGCTCTTCTTCTGGGTAGGCATGAAGCGCGATGTAGTCCATTTCGTCACCAAGTGCCTAGAGTGTCAACAAGTGAAAGCTGACCACCACCACCCGGCAGGCCTCCTACAACCACATGATGTTCCTATGTCCAAATGGGAAGTCATTTCTATGGATTTGGTTGTGGGGTTGTCGCTCATATCTCATAGACACAATGTCATTCTTGTGATAGTTGATAAGTTAACCAAGAGTGCTCATTTTATTCCAGTTAGATACACTTACGATGTCACTGATGTGGCACGTGTGTTTGTAAGTGAGGTCATCCATTTGCACAGGATACCTAAGAAGATCATTTCAGATAGGGACTCCAGATTCACTTCTAGGTTTTGGACAAGTTTGCAGTAAGCGTTGGGGACTCAGTTGAACTTAAGCACATCTTATCATCCTGAAATAGATGGGCAAACTGAGAGAGTAAATCAAGTCATGGAAGACATGCTCAGGATGTACGTCATGGATAATCAAACCCATTAGGAGAAGTACCTACCTTTGGTAGAGTTCGCCTACAATAACAGTTTTCATAGCTCCATCGGAATGCCACCCTACAAAGATCTGTATGGAAGGCCATGCATAACGTCGTTGAGTTGGGATAGATTAGAAGACCGAGTAACAGTTGGGCCAGAATTGATTCAAGAGATGGAGGAACAAGTGATTCAGATTAGGCAGAGACTAAAGGAAGCACAGGATAGACATAAAAGTTATGTGGATGCACACAGGACTGATCGAAGTTATAAAGTGGGAGATCAGGTTTTCATTCGTATCAAGCCTAATAAGAGTACAATTCGGTTCAGGAAGGGCACAAAGTTGTCACCTCGATTTATAGGACCGTTCAAAATCCAAGAGAAAATTGGATCAGTTGCCTATCGTCTCATACTACCACCCCACTTACATAAAACTCATAATGTTTTTCATGTATCTGTTCTACGTCGTTATGTTGTTGATGAATCGCATAAACTAAATTGGAACGAATTGCAGTTATCGTACATGGGAACCCTCACGGTAGAACCATTATGCATATTGGACCATAGAGTCCGACAGCTCAAAAACCGTTTGGTAGACCAAGTTAAGGTCTAGTGGGACAAGTATAGTCCAGGATCTGCTACTTGGGAAGATGTCGAGATGTTACGACAAGATTTTCCCTCACTTTTTTGACCACCTTGAGAATATGTTTCTCGAAGGTTGGGTGTATGTAACACCACCTTTTGACTTAGACAACCAGGATTACCTAAGGCCTAAACACCTTTATTTTCTATTCACAGTGAAACTATTAAATGATACACTTGAACTTTTAAGACGTATGAAGCTTTATGAATGTTTAAATTTTATTGATGATGATGGATATGATGCGATATATTGTGAGAATGTAAATTTTATGAATGTGTAAATGTTATTGATGATGATGGATATGATGCGATATATTGTGAGAATGTAAATTTTATGAATGTGTAAATGTTATATATGATGATGGATATGATGTGATCTATTATGCGAATGTAAATTCTATGAATGTTTAATTGTTATTGATGATGATGGATATGATGCGATATATTGTGTGAATGAGAATCCTATGAAGGTTTAAATGTTATTTGAATGATGTTGGATATGACGCAATCTATTATGTGAATGATAATTCTATGAATGGGTAACATTAATTGAATTATGGGATATTATGAGATCTATTTCTAACTTGAAAACTTTGATGTTAAAGTTGTTGGTACGGGGAAACCGAATTGAGATTTTAGTTGTATGCAATTACATGATAATAATGCATAGATGTGTATGAGTTTGTGTTACAGACTAATCTGCAGGTCATTGGGCTACGAAATAGCCAAGGGATAATGATAATGAAAGTGGATGTCGTGACCACTGACCGAGAAACAATATGGTATGAATCTTTGTATGTGAAATTATATTGGTTTGGATGCATTGCTATGATATGTGGACCAGTGCAGGATTTCAGGTGGTGAAACTGCCCAAAACTGAATAAACGATGACAAAACTCTCAGCAACACGGTGCCACTGTATATTCCATTGTAGGGTGTGGGCCCTAGTCATGTTAGGAGGGGTGGAGGCATTTCCCACCGTGTATCCTCCGAAACCTGAAGTCATGGGAGGACGGTGTTAGCTCACACTCCTCTAGACGTGTGATGATGACAGTCAGTTACCTATTGGGGAAGCTTGGTCAAGATAGTGACACTTCCGCTTATGGGTTCTATTTGGAGTTAGGTCAATATAGTTGACGCTCCAAGATAGTCCAGCAAAGGAAGGATAGGAATGAAGATGGAAGTAAGTTAGGGAGGAAGGGTGAGTAGAAATAGTTGAGAGTGTATGGAGATTTGTCTTATGGTGGAATTTATTGTTTTTCCTTCTAAAAAGAAAATGGGTATATATGAATATTCATAATTATGTAACTAAACTACAATTGTCTAAATAACATTGTTGAGCTAGATAATTGTAATTAAAGGATTTTGCAATCATTTGATTGGTTTATTGTCTTTTATAAAATGAATAGTGTTGTTGAATGACTTGGATGCATATGGAAATTACTATAGAGATGATAGTTAATGTTATTAGTACATGCACTAGACTTGTATGTACTAGCTACACATGCATTTCTTGCGCATGTACACTAGTAGGTATGAGTTTTCTTGGCTTACTTACTAATAATGTCGGTTATTTGTTATGAATGTGTGAACCATGTGTCTTTTCCCTTGTATCATAAAATACTTTAACTTCGGGACGAAGTTTCCTGAAGGGTGGGTGTATGTAACAACCCTAGTTAAATAACTAATTATCAAAGTTAAATAATTGTTTAAGGTTTATTAAGTTTAATTAATTAAATAATTAATTGTCCTAATGTATATTAATTAATTATTGTTTAATGTATATTAATTAATCAATTAATTAATTAATTAACTCATTAAATATTTGGGGAATGAATTAAAGTATAATAAATTTTAATTTATGAAAATAAAACTTAACGTATTGAAGCAGGGTTGGAATTGAATGGAGGGATAAGGTGGTTGGCATTGAATGGAGAGGCAATGAACGGACGGGGGGATATGAGGGGGCAAAGACATTCGAGAGACAACTTTTGATTTTGGGGGGAGGCAAGGAGAATTTCTGGAGATCATGAGGAGATTGTATTGGAGCATTTTTCCAGGGGAGGGATGGGAAAATTGTAATTCTAGTTTGGCTTGAGGAATTTGTTGGACTGTTACAGAGGAGCATCAGTTGCTGGGAGTTTTCGACTCGGGGGCCAGGAATCCTCACGGAATCCTAGAGCTAGGGAGTCGGATAGGCTCTGTTCCTAACTGGCAGGGAGGAAAGATTTGGTTTTGGGCAGAGTTTGGGCAGAGCAGCGAGGATAGACGGAGTTGGGGAAACAGCATCACTAAGAGGTATTTATGTCCTTATCGATATGATGGTTCACTATTTTACTAAGCTGTGTATGTGTTTATATATATATATATATATATGATATGTATATCAAGTTGCTCGATTATAATTTGTTGAACCATGAACTGTTAGTTTGTTAGTTGTTGAATATAAAACTGAAAAGAAATTTATATTTAAATTTATGTTTAAATGTATTAAGTTTTAGCTTCTGTTAGCAAGGATACTACACTTTTTGAGTTAAGTTTTAGGCTGGTAGGACGTTGGGGCCGATGCAGGTGACCAGTATCAGGACCTGCGGAAACCAATGATGCTCACAGGCACTCTGTGGCTCACCTGCGAAAACCTCGCACTGTGTTAAAACTCTTCCTGCGGCAGCCAAAAACCGAAAAATATTTATATACGTTGAGCCAATAGAAATTTTCCAAAGCAACAAATGAGGATGCTAACTTCCCTTTCTTGTCCTAATGCAAGTTTTTGATCATCAAAATGCTGGAGTGGAGGGAGAGGGAGCATGAAGACGATGATCATGATGCCTTGAATGACCCAGGCACTGTAAATTCTCTCTGGCAATGCAGACTACTGAAATTCTTTAAAATCCAGGGCATGAGGGCCCAACTGAGGCTATTGGAGTATCTAGTCCACATGTGGGATGTGGACCAGCAAGTGTTTCATGTGGGTGCCAACGTATTATCCTTAGATATCAAGGATTTCTATTTCTTGATGGGGTTATCTCGTCGTGGGTCTCATGTGACTTTGACGGGAGGTAGAGGTGGTGGTCTACCAATGAGCGAGTATCTTCATCGATATTGTGATCCTGAGGCAGAGAGACGTAAGGGAAAAGATGCCATCAGGGGTGTCCAGGATTTACCCCTCCAAACTATTATTCTTACCATTGCACGTATGGTGGGGAGTGCATCTCCTCACACGGCCCTCAAAAGCTATTTTCAATATGCAATGGAGTGCATGGAACCTAGGGTGTTCAACTGGACCGATGGAGTCCTTTGCAGCATGAAGACACTGCTAACAAAATGCAAAAAGGGGGACCTGAAACAATTTGGATATGCATTTGTTTTAGTGTCTTTCTTCCTAGAGAGGGTCCCCCATTTACGTTTACAGGTAGAGTGGGGTGTACCGCCCCCACAGGACCTAAGGATGAAGAGGTGGTGCGACCTCATGGCTCGACATGTAGCGGGTCCCATCATCAAATACAACGATGCATTCTTTGACTTGTTGAAGCCTCAAATACTGATAATAGACAATTACGCATATGCTGGTCTAGATTTTAGAGGTGACCCCGACTTGGTTCTACCTGAGGGCTTTCAGTGGGGAGACGCAGGTAAGAAAAACGTTTTGTTTTTATGATGTTTTTTGTGAATTTTGAAATATAAGATGTTTTTTATGCTATCAATCCAATGACTAATCAAAACTTTTGACAATGAAAATGTACGGCCACACCGGCCTCCAGGTACATCCCCTATTCATAGACAAGGGGAAGTAGTCGTGGTAGATGGATGGGATGTTGATGATTATGAAGCAGTCGAGCAGAACCTAGAGGGTTTGACAACAGATATCCCGGACATCTCAATCGATGAGATTCCGAGATGTTATCAGCGCCATACTGTAGGCATATCTGGTTCACTTAGTCGACTACTTTGTAGGGTAGCATGAGCAATAGTGTGCTACCATGAGCAACATCCTTGATGTCATTTTGTAGAAGCCATGCTTCATATTTTGATATTTTGGTCTTTGGACGGAAAACACTTTTTTTTTGTAAAACACTTTTATCGTTATATATATATATATATATATATATATATATAAGGCTTCTACCGACTTACTTGTTTTAATGTGAATTGTGGTTGGATTTACATGTGTCTCAAATGTCTTTCTAACACATAATTAGCTAATGCATATGTTAATGTATTTAGACATCTAGGAATATGTTGATATTCAATGTAATCGAAATAACGTTCCAAGAGGTGAATTCGTAGATATACACGTAACAAAGTAGGAATTTGGATAGCATAGACACTACTTAGTTGTAGTACCACTAACTGTGAATCAATTCGTACAATGAGGTGATAGATTCCAAGTGAAATAAAGTCGGTCAACAATTCAATGATTGCACTATATTCCGCGATATTGTTAGTTGCACGGTCGAGGAAAACACTGTGTAGACTGATTAACTCGTTCGTAGGTGCATAGATTGCCCAAGCAGCGGATGCTAAGTTCTGAGTACTACGACTAGCGCCATCAGCGAAGCCAATGTGGGGTAGCGAAGACACCGACATCAGGAAACCAAGCACAACGCAAGGTAAGCAGCTGGGGGTCGAAACCAAATAATGAAAAAGCACACAAAAGTATGATACAGTAAAAATACAAGCACTCATGCAAAGATAACCTAAGCATAGTACTTCTTCAAGTAAAGTCCATTTCTAGGTTCACTCAAAGGACTATCATCATAATCTACTAACTCATAGGCTCCCTTCTTCAACACTCATTTGACGATATAAGGGTCGCACCACATAGCCTCGAATTTTCCGGCCCCTAGTAAATCACGATCTTGTTCATAGAGGAGAACTAGATCACCTTTGGAGAAAACAAACGGCTTGACATGCTTGTCATATTGGGCTTTTACGCATTTCTTCTGGGTTTCAATAACCAGGGTAGCATCACGACGGGTTTCGTCTAATTGCATCAGATACAATAGACGTTCTTCCTCAGTAGAGGTGTTTGGGAGAAGTTCAATGGCTAACTTCAAAGATGGGATCTCACATTCAATCGACAGGACAACTTCAATACCATACACCAACTGAAAAGGCGTAAATCTCGTGGCAGACTTCACAGATGTCCAATAGGCCCATAATGTTGAAAACAATATCGTGTGCCAACTTGTCTTATGAATTCCTATTATTTGTCGAAGCATAGTGATAAGAACCTCGTTTATCGCTTCAACTTGGCCATTGGCCTGTGGATAGTAGGGGGTTGAGTTTTCATGTCAAAGACCCAACTTTTCGTTAAGCTCAAACATCATGAAATTTCGAAAATGGCTACCGTGATCAGTGATGATAGCTTGCAGGATTCCAAAGCGCGTGATGATATGATTGAATATGAATAGGGCTATAGTTTTTCTGGTATTATCGAATGTAGGCATCGCCTCAGCCCATTTCGTGAAATAATCCACGGCTATGATGATGTATCCATGCCCCCCGGTCGAATGAGGGTTACATGTCATGAAATCAATGCCCGATTTTGTGAAAGGTCCAATGGAAAATATAGGGTGTAACGGAGCGGGATGAGATCTTATCTTGTTATTGTATGTTTGACAAGCATGACACTTCTGGACAACAATTATACAATATTTAAACAAAGAAGGCCAGAAGTACCCTACTCGTAATATATTTTGGGCAATGTCATATCCAAACATATGACCACCACATGTTCCAGAGTGGTAGTCATTCAAAGCTTTCTCAACTTCATCGAAGGTGAGACAGCATCGAAAAATAGAGTCAACACCACGGCGATAGAGAGTGTCACCGAGAATTATGTATTAACGGGCTTGATACCGTATGCGACAACGGTCTGTACTAGAGAGGGCATGACAGAAATTTTGAGTCTGGAGATAAATGATAATGTCTCCATACCAAGCGTCATCAGAACTGATCAGAAAAAATGATTCATCAGGTAAGGAATCCTCTGCCACATTTTTTGTCTCAGTGGAGGGAAGGTCACATATCAATTCGGAAAATACCAAACATTTCTTAGACTTAGCACGTTCAAACTCTAAGTCAAACTCCTGGAGAATTACGATCCATTTGGAGTACTTTCCCCCTAGCAATTGGCGTGTAAGGACATGTTGCATAGGGTTGCAATCAAAAATAAAAGTGGTCTTGTGTAGTAGGATATAGTGACGAAAACGTTGGACATCATGAACAGCTAGCAAGGCCAGTTTTTCCACATGTAGGTATTTGGCCTCGGTAGTCGTGAGACTCTGACTCAAATAATAAATTACATGTTCGTCATGCAAATCATCTTATTGGACTAAAACCATGGAAATGGTAGAGTCTGAAGCGACGAGGTAGAGTCTGAAGCGATGAGGTCGAGTAAATAGTCTCGACTATAATCTAGTGGGAAAAGCAGTGGTGTTCGTGTTAGGGGAAGTTTCAAAGCTTCGAAGGCTTTGTTGGCAGTCTCCTCCCATATGAATTCGTAACCCTTCTTCAATAGTCAAGTAAATCCTAGCGTTAACTCAGCGTAGTTGGGAATGAATCGACGCAAAAAGTTTGCCTTCCCTTGCAAACTTTGGAGCTGGCGTAATGTAGAAGGAGGAGGTAGATTAAGGATGGCCTCAACCTTCAAAGGATCCACTCTAATTCCATGAAGTGACACAATAAAACCCAAAAGTCAGCCAAACTCCACACAAAAAACACATTTGTGTGGGTTTAAATGTATACGATAGTAACGACAGCGAAGAAAAATGGCTTGGAGATGGGCCGAGTGATCTTGGCAGTGCATGGAATGGGCCAGTAGATCATCGAGATATGGTTGTACGATGTGCATTATATCCTGAAAATCATAAGACATGGCACGTTGAAAAGTCGCACCAGCGTTCTTCAAACCAAAAGGTAGTTTTCGATAGCCGAAGGTACCCCAAGGACAAATGAAAGCAGTTTTGTGTTGATCCGCGGGTAAAATGTTAATCTGATTATAGCCAGAGAAACCATCCATTAAAGAGAAGATTTCACTCCTGGCACAATTATCAACGATCTGGTCAACGAAGGGGGTTGGAAAGTTGTCCTTGGGACAAGCTTTATTAATGTCCCTATAATATAATCGACGCATACATGAATCATGCCTTGTTTTTTATTAACTGGAACTAGATTGGATACTCAATCAGTTAAAGCCACGGGATAGATAAAGCCAGCCTTAAGAAGTTTTTCAACTTCGAGTTTGATAGCGGCGGATTTACGGGGGTGGACTGGGCGAAGTCTCTGTCGAACGGGTTTAGAGTCCGGATAGGTCTTAATTTCATGTACAATGATATCAAGGTCAATACCTGGCATCTCTTCATAGCTCCAAGCGAAAACGTCATGAAAATCTTGAAAAATAACTTTATAAGTGACGACTTCGTTATCAGAACAAGCGACTCCGATGTGAACATTTTCAACAACTCCAGGTTTAATGGATGTGTCAAGAGGAATGGTGGGAAAAATGTTACTCATGTTCCCTTCATATAACACATCATGTGTGGACTCGAGAACAGAAGAAATGACAACAACGGTTGATAGAGTCGATATTCGTTGGTAACTCTCTAAGGTGTGTTGTTCCAGGAAGAGAATGGAACGATGATGTCCATCGTCCCAGGGGGTGTCTTCCATAGACATGACAAACATAATCATCTCGTTAGTAGGAAAAATTACGTGAAATGGATCGGGAGATGAATCACATAGAGAGTGAGTGGAAGGGGTTTCTAATTGAATGGTTTGATAAGCCGACTCAACCGAACTTAAAGGCATTTGCTCTCCATAGCGGAGATAATCACTGGGGTCGGGTACTATCCACAGGTCATGAGACGGGGGGGTTTCATGAACAAAGGTGGAAATCATGATGATTTAGGTGACAAAAGGAGTTGGAACATCGGGTGGTGGGATTGGGAATGTACCCATCAAAGTTGAATATTTTAGTAGACCCACACCGACATTCTCATACCCAGGAGGTGTCTTCGAAATAAAGGGTACATTGCTAGTAC
>JASDQU010100055.1:170696-210842 GCA_032191745.1 Picea mariana | reverse complement strand
ACGTGAAATGGATCGGGAGATGAATCACATAGAGAGTGAGTGGAAGGGGTTTCTAATTGAATGGTTTGATAAGCCGACTCAACCGAACTTAAAGGCATTTGCTCTCCATAGCGGAGATAATCACTGGGGTCGGGTACTATCCACAGGTCATGAGACGGGGGGGTTTCATGAACAAAGGTGGAAATCATGATGATTTAGGTGACAAAAGGAGTTGGAACATCGGGTGGTGGGATTGGGAATGTACCCATCAAAGTTGAATATTTTAGTAGACCCACACCGACATTCTCATACCCAGGAGGTGTCTTCGAAATAAAGGGTACATTGCTAGTACGGGAATCAGAGTTGAAAAAGGCCAGCTGGTCTACTGTAATGACTTTTCCCTGGTGTGGGAAATGTACTACATGGAAAAGGGTAGACACAACTGCGTGCATAGAATCAATCCAGCTACAACCAAGTAAGAGGTTATAATCTTGAGGTGAATCAAAGACCTCAACTTCGACATTGACCAATTTGCCTTCCAACGTAATAGACAACGAGGGAAGTACATCGTAGGGTTTAAAGCCAGAGCCCTTGAAGGCCTTAAGTGTGTTGTGTGATTCAGTTAGGGGAGGAAAGACAATGGATTTTCAACAGGCAACAAACATTACGCACGTCGAGGCACCCTCATCAATAACGATTCTACATATATTCTTGTTCTCGACAACAACTTGTATCTGAAACACTAGCTGAGGGGGTAGCCTTGGAATGTGATCTTCTAGGTCAAAAATTATCAAATTTGTATCTGTAGGATCAATTCCACCAATAGCCTTTAACAGTGCCTTCAGTTGAGCGGGACAACTTTGAAGGACTTCGAGAGCTGACATCACGAAGGGTGCTTGTGCAAGATCTTCTACAATACTGTAGTTCTGAGTAGCACGTGCATGAGGATTAAAGACAGACTTTTGAACAACGCCCTTTGGAGGAGGGCGAAGAACTGTATCGAGACCCGGTCGTTCGAGATGAAGAGGACTGTTGGGAGGTGAAGTTGAGGGAGGCGGTTGAACCAACGAAGGTGGTTTATTGTCAATTTTCTCCTTTGAGGGAGAATAATCTTTGGCCCGAGTAGTAAGTGTAACGTCATTCTTTTTTGAATCACCAGTACACATAAGAACATTGGAGGTAGTGGAAGGGGAAGGTTGATCATGAATGACCAATTGGGCTTGTTGTTGAGAAGGGAAAGTTTGGGACAAAACAACAGGTGTGGGAGGCTTCGCAGTCCCTTGAAGGAACTTAGTGACCTCGACACATCTTGGACAATCTTTCGTGTAGTGATCATCACCATAGATAAAGCAAGGATATCGAGGTTTGTGATTATCCTTATCATCGACAGGTTGCATTTTGGCTTTCTCAGATTGCGGATTATTATTTTTATCCTCCTTATTCTTACCCTTTCCTTTTTTAGATTTATTTTTGCCGGCAGGGGTAGATTGAACGGAGTTAACCTCAGAAGTTTTGTCGGTGGAAGGAGTAGGATTTGGAGCACTTTAAACATTAGAAACAATAGATTTGGGATTGGTGTGAGAGGCTTGCATAGATTGAGGTTGATCATGGAAGGTGCCAATCACACCATCATCCGCATGAGAAGCAGCAGGGGTATTTGAGGTGGTGGTAGTAGAAGGATGAGGAGCAACAGGGAGAAAGTTGTAAAGAGTGCCCGTTTGCAAATAAACGAGATCTAGGTACTGAGCGCGACTGATCGCCTGCTCTTCAGTGAAAACTCCACCCATGGAAATATCATGAGAGATTTTATTCACGAACGATTTGGTGAACCATTCCGCCAATAACTGGTTAGGAAGGTCGAGTTTGATCAAATGTCATCTTCTTCGCCACTCATGGATGTGATCGGAAATATGAGTGGCCGAATTTTGCTTAAAGGAACTCAAAATCTTGGTTCTTGTTTCATAACGGATTGGAAATTGGTAATGTGTGAGAAAAGCCATGGCTAGGGTATTAAATTCGGTGAAGAAGCCTCGTGGTAGTTCTATATACCACTTTGCAGCCGAACCCGTCAGAGTTCGTTGGAAGAGTCATAATCGAATGGAGTTGTCCATCAAAGAGTTGGACGAACACCAAAGGTGAAAAGTCATATCATGGTTGTTTGGGTCTTCTCCTGGTTTACCATCAAATTTGGGAATGTCGGACAATAGCTTGGACGGTATAATGGACCAGTGGGGAGAATGTAGGATAGGGTCATTCAAGATTCTAGACAAGTCGGGTAGATCCAAAGTGGCTAAAAAGGGTAACTGTCTATTCACGTGAGGGTACTGGTGACTTTGGGGAGGGAGTCCCATTGGTATACCAGTAGGACCGTAAGCAGTTTGCATGTGAGGCGAAGGTCCTGACAAATTCGGACGTGAGTGTGGAGGCATGTAAACCATAGGGTTGTATTGATTAGGGATGTTCCCTTGGAAAGGGACACTAGAATGAACGGTCGAACCCCAAATGGGATTGCAAGAACCGAGATATGACTGGCCCGAACTAGGGGGTATGAAAGAGCTAATTTGAGGTTGTTTCCCCCCAGATGATTGGGGATTTCCCTGGATGAAAAGGTTCCAATATTGGGCTAGTGATCCTGGTATGTTTTGTCCATAGGGTGGGTTATAACCTCCAAGTGGGGGTTGTCCTCCAAGTGAGGATTGTGTCCCAATTTGAGTTTGACTGCCAAATTGAGTTTCCCCCCAGGGTTACATTTCCCTCCAATAGGAATCTGATAACCAGAAGTGAATGACTGAGTAGTGCCTCCAATTGTATTGGAGCCACTTGGGCCAGATCCTCCCATAAAATGCGGATAAGACCCTCCGAAGATGACCTGGGAAGGTGTCAGAACGAAACCAAAAGTAGCATTGTACCCAGGAGGAATAAAAACTCCAGAAAATTCGAATGGAATCTGGGTAGGAATGGGGATAGAAGTATTCAAATAATTATACCCAAGAGGAAGTGATGGGATAGGTCTAGACGAAAGTGGTGTACCAATGGGAGCTTGGGTAACCACCGTATTCCCGGTGGGAATAGTCGTAGCACGTGGGACCATTGTAGAATGGGCCATCTGGAGAGAAGTAGTTGAGATAAGACCAATTGACTGTGTTTCTGAAACAGCAGGGATATAGCTAGTTGTACCAACAAAGTGATCTAGAGGTATCGTGTAGGTAAGAGACGTTTTTGGCAGTTCAGAGATGACAGGTATATCAACACCTACCCCTGAGCCGTAAAGGTCCTGCACTGTGCGAGGCGGGATTTTAAGTATGTCGGTAGTCCAAAGGGGATTCCCTGTTTTAGGGCCGAAATGGGGTCTGGTCGGTATTCCAGAAGTGTCAACAACAAGTTCTCTGAATGAATTCAGCCGAAGAATACGTCTCTTGTATCCAGGAGGTATGTGGAAAGCCTCTAGAGAATCAGAAACAATTCAGAAACTTTCTAAAGAGGCATAACCTTCCTCTTGCGAGGTTACAGGGTCTTGGACCTCACTCTGTTGAGGAGAGCCCTCAGGTGAATGAGGGGGTAGAGGGAGATAATCCTCCGTATTTTTTGGAGGAATTCCCTGGACCCTACACGAATGACGTGGAGGATCGATGTTGGCCGAGCCAAATATTTTACGCAAGAAATCTATGGCCAACTACGAAAATAAACAACACTCGCTAATAAAATCTAAGAATCAAACCAAACAAAAAAACCTTCTTACTTTGAAGTCACTAGTTGGTGATGAAATCCAATGTCATGAAGTCAAGGCAAGAAGGGGTTGGGATAGAGCAGGTGGAAAAGTTACGTTGACGACCTGCTTAACGGACTTACACCCTGGTGCAAGATCCCACACATAATCATGGGTATACCCTCCAAGGAGCCTGAGTGAGTCTGGTCAACGTCGATTCCAAGTACCATGAAGACCTTCCCCTCCACAATCACCTCGTGTAAGACCCTAAGAAGATAGGCAACTAAGGCTACCAAGAACAACAATGATGCCTGGGGAAACAGTCAACAATCCGATCCACACACAAAGGCAGGGTATCTAGCCCGAAATCAACTTGAGAGGCATCCACTCATCATTGTGGGTATACCATTCAAACAACCCCCGTAATACACGTAATCTCTACACCGAGACCAACAAAGCAGGGTGAGTAACTCTGCCAGTCTCAATGTGACCTCAGGTTTGACCCTTGTGTGAGAAGGGCTTCCTAGGAAAAAATGTTGCAAATGGATTTGAAGACTCCCTATCACAAGATGCTATTGTGTATTTTGTGCTTTGGAGAGTGTGTCTCACAGCCTATTCCAAAGCTCTAGCCTAGCTAATGTTGGTGTAAAAGATCCCTAGAAAATAAAACTTACTAATTGAGTTTTAGATTTCGCAATGTTTTTTAGAGGTTGTTGTTTACTCAAGAGGGAGACAGAAATGAAACCAATGTTGTGGAAGACCTTGACCCAATAATATCCAAATAGAGATGAATAATGCAAACTTTTGTTCAATGAATTATATCTATAATAGGGAGAAGATATCTTTCCGAAAATACGAAAGCTACAAAACATAACTTCTTTTCTTGAATGAACTACAATTCCAAACAATTGTAAGCAATGAAATTTCTCAATTTTCTCTTCTTAAAAAAAATTCTTTGAATGCAAAAAACTTTCTTATGTGTGATTACTTAAAAGAATAAATGACTTTAAAGTCTACCTTTCCAAAACCAAATCAGAGGTATAGTGAAGAAAGGACAAGTAATCAAAGAAAACTTATACACTCAACAAGCATCCAAATCAAACTTTCAATGAAGATAAAAGTAAAGATGATAAGAAAGTGTTTCACCAAATGCAAATGAACCGAGATTTCCCAATCACCAAGCAATCCATAAAATATAATCAATCCAAAACTTTAAATCCAATCAAAAGACTTATAATCAATCAAGCACTCAGATGCGAAATCAAAGATTATATCCTTGTTGATAAAAATCAAAAGGTAAAACTGGAAAAATGACTAAGAAAGGTGTTCGATCTCCGAAAACCAATCGACAACAAGTTTCAAACTCAGAAATCAGTCAAATACTGGCATTAAAATTTCTTCCCAGCTGGCTAAAGAAAAGTTGGGCATAAAAAAATGATAGGACCCAAACCAAAAATTTTACAGACGCTGTCGCAACCTAGCAGTAGGTTACAGTGCGGAAATCAAAGATTTTTCGCAGGCTAGCCATGGGTAGGTCGTGGAAAGTACGCACTGGGACAAATAGTGAGGGTGCGGAAATCAAAAGTTTCTGCAGGCTGTGTATGGGTACAGTGCGGAAGTGTCTGTAAACAAAATAAATTTGGAAAGAGGACAAAGGGTCTAAGTGAACTTTCAAATCCAGAGGGTCTGGATGGATGCCCCACAGACTCAGAGACTGAAATAAAGTGAAGAAAGGTAGGCTAAAAGAAAATGGCCAACAAAAAACCACAAACAAATTGTATCCCCAGTGGAGTCGCCAATTTTGTTATTGGATAAATCGGTGAATGTGGACATAAACTAATCTCCCTAGATCCACCTGGATCTAGAACAAAACAAAACAGGACATGATGCTTTCCCTAAGATACAATCATTGAATTTACTACCAAAGAAGGAATGGATGACATACCTTTAGATATCACTTCCTTATGTCTTTGTTGTCCCTTCTTCGCTCTGGTGCTCTTGTGAGATCAAATCTGCAATGACACAAACCAACCAAAGTGAAAGCAACAATAGTAGATTCAATGAAAACCTAAACATGTGATCAAGGAGTCATGTAATAAAATGCTAATGATTTTATGGGAAAGAAACATGTCACCGTATTATATTAGTTAAAAGTGGAAGATACAATCAAACTGCCTTGATGTCGCAAGTTCCCTTTCAATGGTCCTTTGTTCTAACACACACATACACTTGCTCCAAATTTGTATGAATATGGTCCACAAAAGCTTGATGGACAAATGGAGACCTCAAGCATCAGGTTCAATAGGATCCTTCACATAGTCTTCAGCCTATTCTTTCAGCAATTCTTTGCTCAATCTTGCTTAATGAGAAACCTATCATTATATAGGCAAAGGAGAAGTGGTTAAAGAGATGAGGATGATCCCACCAAATCAGAGAAGCGAGTAGGATCACAATCATACGGACGCCACCTCACATTCTAGAAGATCCTCCTTCTAGAACCTTCATGAACTTCTTCCTTTCTTTAGCTTCCAAACGCCGCCGCACCCTACCTATATAGCAGCCTACGGAAACCCCGCGAGCCAGGTATAGAGAAGCTTGCGAAAATCAAGCATTTTCGCACTGTGTATTACTCCTAGCCTGCAGACTCCTTCTAAAAACAAGCCTTGTAGAGGAATAAATTAGTTATTTTTCTGATGCGAAAGATACTTTTGAGAGCCTGAACACATACTTGTAGAATCATCATCAGGGTGACCAAAATAATGTGTAACAGATATCACCACAATTTTTGCAGGATCCACCTTGATTCCAGCAGGAGAAACATGGTGTCCAAGAACTATCCCTTCAATTAATAACACATGACATTTTTCACGACTAGAGACAAATTGATTTTTTTACATCGTTTGAACACTTTATCTAGATTCATCAAGGATTTTTCAAATGTGTTACCATACAATATAAATTCATCCATGTAAAATTCTACACAATCATGAATCAAATCAGAAAAGACACCAAGAAAAACTTGTTGAAACGTAATAGGTGCATTACAAAGGAAAAAGCGTAGAACTTGGTAGGCAAAGGTTCCCCATGGGTAGGTAAAAGTAGTTTTGTCTTTGTTCTTGGGAGCAAGTTGGATTTGATTGTATCCATTGAATCCATCAAGAAAAGAGAAGCCCTTTTTCCCTACTAATGTGTCAATGACTTTATCAATGAAGAGTAGATGAAAATGGTCCTTTGAAGTGGCTTTGTTAAGTTCTTTGTAATCTACACAAACTCTCCATTTCCAATTTTTCTTAGGCACAATCACAAGGGGTGAAACCCATTGGATATTGAGAATGGGATAGATGAAATTTATGTTTAATAATTTTCACAATTCATCCTTCACTGTCTCATGTAATGCAAGGTTCAATCTACGTTGGGGTTGTCGAATAAGTTGGAAATTATCCCCAATATAAATATGGTGAGTACAAAGATCAAGATGAATTCCTTTCATATATGTATGTTCCCATGCAAATGCATCAAAGTGCTTTTGTAACATCTCAACCACCCTTTGTTTTTTAGAATCATCTAGTCTAGGGCTAATGTTGAGTGTTTTTCCGAGACTTATTTTTATTGGCATACTTTTTTTCAGATACGGTATAGAGATAGGAAATGATGACTTGATGGTAGAGATTGAACATTATTCTTCAACCATTTGTATAATATGATTGGCAAGTGAATAAGGGTCGGTGATGAAATCATAGATGAGATAATCTTCAGTCTTCTCTTTAAAGGAGAGGGCTAAATTGATCTTGAGCAATTGTTGGACATTTTCATCATCAATTCCCATCTCCCACCCAAATAGACATTTCTTAGTCAGAACTTGGCTTGGTAGGAGGATATAAGGTGAGTTTCTTTGTAGAAGACCCATGTGATATAGTATGTTCCCAGATCTACAACCAATATACAAATCAACTATAGCTAGTCATGGCCTTCCTAAGATTAAGGGGTAAACCCCAAGGTTGGAAATACATTGCAAAACCATAAAATTTGTTGGATACTCCTAGGAACCTATAGAGATTACTACATCCTCTAATATACCTCCAGGTTTAACAATGGATTAGTCAACGATTTGGAGAAGTGAAGGAGTTTGTTGTAAATTGGTCAACTTAAGTTTTTCCATGGTCTCCCTGGTCATGAAATTTATGGCAACCCCTAAATCAATTAAGGTGTTGGAGATACAGTTTGTTAACGTAAACATTAACAATAGGGGTACTAGGATATGTATACTTGGTAGTAAAAACCTTCCCGAGCATTATATTTTCAAGTTGACTGATAAATCGGACAGTTGGAGGATCCTTCCTCTTCCTACTAGATTTCTTTAAGCACAACTCCCAAACAACTTTGGCATAAATGGGTACATCTTTGACGGCTTGGAATAACAAGATCATGACACATGCGTTCTTCAATTCCAAGGAAGTCAAATTCAGGTTGTTCAAGGGGTTTTTCAATACTTAACCTCTTTGGATAGGGAGGAAGTTGTGCAATCCTAGGCTGTGGCTATTCTGAACTTCCAAAGAAAGTTACTTGTGGAATATTTGGAGAATGGTTAGTGGATTGATTTTTTGTTGATCAGTTTTCTACTTGGTTTTGAACTTTCTCTTCTCCATCCTCTAAGATAATTGGAGAAGTTTGATTATTGAGAATTATCCCCAATCTTAAGTGGATTCCTTGACAATCAACAAGGAAAATGGAACAAGTAGGGAAACTAGACAACTCAATTGTGTAAGTGGATTGAATTGTTTTATTATTTGGATTAGCTATGGGTTGTGTAGGTAGTTGAGGTCTTGGTGGAGGATTGGTGGTAGGCAACTGCAATTGTTGCTGCTACTAAGGTAGTTTGAATTGTTATTGGGGAAATTGTGGAGCAACTTGTTGTTCTTGGGTCCCAAAAGAAGACCTCACCATCATTGTGGCCATTGACAATTTTGGGTTGGTTGTGGTGGATATTGTGGCCAAGACATGAAAGGATACCGATATTTAGAAGGGTATTTCATTTCTTGGTTAGTCCAAAAACTATTTAAAACTGAGAAGGATATTGAACCATATCTTATGATCATGGTGGCCATGGTCACTTTTGGGAAATGAAACAAATCTCCTCTATCTCTTCATTAGTTCCTTGATACACAACTTTTAATTGAGGCAACGAGGGGTAGTTTTTGGAGGCATGATTTTGCTCACAAATGCCACAAACTACAATGGTATTTGTTGGGAATTCCCTCAAGGGATGCTTCTTTCTACAATTTGAGCAAAATATGGATAAACGATCATTCATATTCTTTGTGCTTCTTCTTAACCTACATTGTGTCAAATTGTGAGCTTAAAGAACTAAGAATATCAATTTTAAAATTTTCCAATAAATTACCTATTTCAACACGAGTGGTTCCTCCTTTGGATGACTTGGTAATTCTGGTAACAACATCTCTAGAACCTCTCGCATGCTTTGAATTCACTCGTGAATATCTTTTTCACAACGCATAGATTTGATCATAATCTACTTGGGAAATGTCTCCTCCATCTATTAAATTCAAAAAGTCAAGGCATTCATCTCTTATTCCTTTGATCAAGATAGCGCACAAAGTGTCCTTATCCAATTTTATTTCTTTGCACCTTTGTAAGTTATATTGGAACCCCTCCATACAGTCTTCAAAACTCTCATCCTCCTTCTAAGTCATCTTAAAGATGTATTCATGAAAGTCTCTCGCTTTGTAGTAATCTTGATATTTCTCAAGGAATGCTTGTTTTATGTCATCCCACGTACGGATGCTCTTCCTACCCAGTCCCATGAACCGGTGGAGTGTTGCATTGTTTAATGTGGCAAGAAACAATTTCAACTTTTGAGCATCTGTAGTATAATCATAACTCCTACAAAGGACGTCGAACTAAAAAAGGAAGGTGTATGGGTATTATTGGACAAACCATTAAAATTAGGTAGAGATGATGGATAAATATTTTTCATCGGTGCCTCTTCTCTAGGGTCTCTGATTGGAAACTCAAAAATAATAATATCACTATGCTTAGGACTAACTCCTTCTTCTTTTGCCATGATGATTAACAAAGGGTCCACAAGACATGGTGTCTCTGATGCTCTTGATTCTTGAGAATAAATTGATCCTTCAGAGCATGTTGGCTCATGAATTGGATTATGCTGAGAATCTAAATTTGAATTAGGTTGTCAACTAATCATCTCTTCTTTGTATACTAGTCCTTCATTCGAAGGAATAAACTCTGCCTCTACTGCAAAAGAAATTTATAGTCCATACTTAGGAGTGGAATCCCCCCTATGACCTAGTCGAGTATGGTGTCTTATTCCCAAACTAGTCTCTTTGTAGGGGTCTACCTGCAAACTGGTTAGCACCGCGTGTGGCTTTTACTGCACCACGTGCTCGTGCTCTTGGATTTCTAGTCTTATTCATGCATCTATATGCTTCTACAAACAAAACACTTTGTATGAGATCTTACAGAGAGGGATGTCGATTGTTCCTACAATGAAAATCCCCATACCATGTGTTATCTATTTCGACATATAACAACTTCTTAAAGATTTTAACACTTCCTCAACAATGGTGCCAAAAATGACAGGCTACCTAAATACCTAATTAATTCTAAACAGAGTATCTCGTTTGGCTAGTGCATTTAATTATCAACTAGGGTCTATATGCTTGTGAAGTGTTGTGCAAGGTATATGGAAGGTTCAAGAAATTAATTAAACGTTGAACAACTTCATGCTATTCTATTTTGGACCATAACTCCAATTCTAGTTGTAGAAAATAGAGCATTGAAATATAAAACAAAAAAACTCTAGTTACACGCATATGAACATAGGAAACTATATTAAACTATGAAAGCATAATTTGAAAAGAACTAAAAATATGTTGTAATGGAAATGATCAATTAGTTTTCTAACACACTCGATGTTCTATAGCAACACTCAACATTCATTTTGTAGCAAATATATATATATATATATATATATATATATATATATATATATATATATATATATATAAGATTTACAACAAATAAAGAAGTGTACAGTTACGAACAAAACTTGAACTAAATACATTAATAAAGAATACAACACATTTTCCCTCGGAGTGGGCCCTTCCTCTTCAGAGCAAGGCATTGGGAAGCCTCAATAAGTTAACTCAACACTCAATCTATTTCTATTTTACTCACACACAGATAGACCGACAAAAAAACTAGTAGATTATATTATCAGAAATATCTATAGCACATTGTATCTCCTCGTCTCCCCACACAGAGGTCGATGACTCTTTTTATAAGCATACAAGTTAACAATCTAATTAACATCATTATCTATAGCATACTTGAGAATCGAAGATTCTTAATCCACTCATGAAATGAACTGAGAGAATACTTACAAAATTAGTTTCCAGGTATCTAGCCTACAAAGTAAGTAACATATTTCAACTAACACAATAGAACTAGATGCTATCTCAAAACAAGATCTTTTGCTAAAATAGTTCAACTCAATATATATGGATTCCATAACAACGAGATGGAGTAATAGTTTTGCAACAATGCATTTGTAGCAGTTGAACATGTGGTGGCAAGGAATATTATTGTTGCAATGTGTGGATCTGTAGCAAAGGTTTTGCATTAATGGAATCTCATAACAAGTTAGTTGGAACTCGTGGATCCATAGTAGGGGTTCCACGACAACGAAATCCTGTGGATCAGAATCTAGATTTGCAACAATGTAGCAGGATCTGTAGCATTTCTTCAAACCTGCAAGTTAGATACAAAGAATACAAAAATCTCCTAATATGTTATCAAAATTCAATAAAACACCAAACTATGAATAAATGAGTACCTGTAGCATCTCTAATTAGAAATGGTTAATAAGAATGGTAAAAAGGATGCAAAAGAAGGGAGAACTAGGGCAAAAACATGCTAAAATATAGACTCATCACAAGTATGTCCACATCCTCTAATTTAAGGTGACCTAGAGCTAACACTGCTCAGGCAACAGTTAGAGTTCTAGAAGTTGGCTCTTTGCACTATGAATAAAGACCCCTTGGAGGTTCACTCACCTCCTAGTTTGATGCACTCACACTAGCTTATTAGAAAGCCTCACCATAAAACAGGTCGCCTAGTTTGAGAGCACAATGAACATAGGAGTTAAAGCCAAGAGCACCATAACTACCCCCTACACTAGGAATGTAAATAAATTCCTTTAACTTAACTTGGCTATCTTGATGGAGAAGTGTCCTAAGCAACAAAATGTTAATGAATGGGACCTCGTTGTGACTACTAACGAACCACCGTCTAATGGGTGGGGCTTGAACCTAAATGACTGTGGCCCTCCTCCAAATTTTGGATTTGTCATCATTGTTTAGGTTTCATCTTTATCTTTGTTATGGCTAACTGGCCTTTACATTTGGTTTTTGTGCATTGTACTTTAGTCCTTGACCATTGATTGTTTTTTAATGGTTCTATATAGCCCTTGAGGCTAGGGCTTTATATTTTTCGATAAATAACCCTATAGACATAAATTAAGAGCTTGCTTTTGACTCGTGGTAGCTACTTTCACGACCCATCTTTTTTTATAAGATACATATACATATTGTTTTTTATAAGATATAAAAACAAACAAGTTCTTATTTTATTTATATCAAAATTTCATTATAAAAAGTTTAAATTTAATATTATATTTTCAAACTGTTTTTTTTACAAAAAAAATATCATTTAAAAAAATCAAAATTTTTTTTTTCCATCTTTAGAATTAATAGCAATAATTTAACAAAATAGAATGTGGCAATAAAAAATATTAAAAAGGGTTAAGGTTCATCTCCCTTTCAAAAGATTCCTTAAAAAAAATTAAATAACAGATATCTAAATTTGTCATACATTAGACAATAGTATATTTATCAAAACCAAACAAATAAATATGATGATTACGATTCCACATGGATGACATAGTATAACACATCACTCTTCAAAATGAAATATCTCCAATGAGGACCTACACGTTTATGAAACCCTTTTTATAAATGGTATATAGGTCTAAAAGAATCTAGTCTTCCAATAACATATAGCTAGTGATTAAATTTGAAGAATTAGTCCTAATTTTAATATGAAAAGTATATATTAATCCAATTCATGAAAGTTGAAATTCATAAAAATAATATCATTTTTTTTTCCAATTTTTTATAATATTAAAATTAATCGATAAATCGTGATTCTATAAAATCAAATAATAATCATATTTTATGATTTTAAATGTAATTTTCAGATAATATGTAAATAAATAAATTTATATAAAAATACTTTTTATAATTTTAAATATAATTTTTATATAATATGTAAATAAATAAATTTATATAAAAACACATGTATTTCTATTAAATAATTTCAAAGTGTTAAAATTATGATATAAAACTTTGGACATAATAGTATAATTGTTAACATCTATATAAGAAAATATTTATTGTGTTTATCTATATGAGGGTGATGGTCGAGGATTGCATCTTGGTTTCATATCTCGAACATATCACAAAGCATGCTCAACCATGGGAGTCAATGCTCTTTAAACTCGTAGCCTACACATTTGATATGTTAGTTGTAGATCGTATTGAGAAAGAATAAATTGTAACAAACCTTTAGGCCTTTGCCAAAAGGCAATAAAACTATCAAAACATTATAAGAGCCTAGAAGATGTCATACTTGCTTTATAACTCTCTAGGAATATGCAAATACAACATGATTGCATCCATGGTCGATTATTTAGGATAAGATGACTATGATTTGGAGCTTCATGAATCCATACAAGCAACAACTAAAATAAATTGTTGATCAAGACCACCATGTTGACCAAAACCACCAAGATTGTTATTTTTATTAAGGATATTGGTCATCCACTTTCTTTCTCGAACCATGCAAAAAGATGGTAGAGTGGATGTTAGAGCACAATCCTTAATCCAAAGATACGGTGACAACAACAATTCTAGTGGTAGGTGAATTAGTGCATCACATGTCTAATTGGCTTTGAAGGGCACTTAAAAAAACCCACCCAAATATAGAAATGTCGCTTCAAGCATTATAAGTTGTGAAGGATACTTCTCATGGATCTTAGGCTTTGCATGATGCACATGAAAAGAGAGTTATGGGGGTATTTTCAAAAGATTTAATCAAACAAAATATCACTAGAGAAATCATGTTAGTGTTGTTGGAAACATCAAGAAGAAAGTGAAAGCATGTGATATATACAGATGCATAAAATAGAGGATAGGGGGATGATCAATCTAGAGAACAAAGAAGTGAGGATTTGGTGATGCATAAAATCGTATCACCAAAATCACAATTCTCACAACTATAATCATAATTTTTTTTTTTGTGTAATGCATTTCCCAGGGAAACCCACCAGGTACTTCCTCTCATTCTGATGATGGTACCTAGGGTAAACTATATTTTGCAGAAGCTTGAAGCTTTTTGTCAATAATATACTCATTAAGATAACATGTCACTTGCATGAATTGAACCTAGGTAGGGAGGAAAACACTCCTCCTCTTAATTGTCTAGGCTAGACCCAATTGACAATTTTAGGTTTTGCTATGTTGGCATGGTCCATTTTGTATAGGTTCATATCTAAATTTAATAAAAAACATACATGCTTCAAATTTTCACCTAGCTTGATAAAGTTTTTGATCCCAAACATAGTCATTAAGAGATTTTTGTGTGAAACAAATAAAAACTATTCATTGTGGCAGAGTTTGGAAGCCAAACACATCAATCATGTACAATAATTAACATGTCAATCGTTGGATTGACGAGGATGAATGTATGATCTCAAATGGGGATTTGAGAAGACAATGTGTCCAAGCTTTCATGGAATGACACTTAAAGTCATAGAGATGCCAATATGTGCTATGATTATGTGGGCGTGAACCACCTGATGGATTTAATTTTGTGAAAGGTACATCGTATGAATGAATAGATTAGAGCTAACACAAATCGAGATGATTTTAGGATTTAGATGCCAAATACAAGTAATGGGTGTTGAATCCTAAATTTGTATCATGGTTCACATCCATCCTCGTTTAATACTACAAGTATAATGACCATTAAGTACCCATGACTTTCACGGGTTGTTGAAGTGATCTTTATTTTAAAATTTATAATATTTGTTATCTTTCTTTCTTTTTTAAACTGGAATTAGGGAATTTATATTATATAATAAAAGGTTGTAGCCAGGCTAACCATGAAATTACATCATGCTTTATGTCCACAAATTGTTAAGTAGAAGGAGCAACTCCTAGCATGCAAGATACAAACCTTACATATATCATTGAGCAAAAGGTCCCAGTACTTCCTATAGCTATAAATCTGAAAATATACTCCTAGTGTTCTAATAAATTTAAAATACATGAAACTTAATGGAATACATGAACGCTGACAACTTCTTCCATGCCTACATTTGATGGGACAGAGTCTTGCTTCCCTATCTCCATACTTTCAACCACATGATGCACAATGTCCTCTTCCTTTAACTCCCCTCAGGTTGAATCCACTGACATTCTTTGATTCGAAGTCCCTCACTGGGTTGCCTTGCTCAAATTCAGAACCATGTTTCTCAATAGGTTGCATTTCACTTCAAGAGTAGTTATTTGTTATTTCTGTTGGACTAGGGTACCCATAATTGAAGAAAATTGAGAAGTGGCTTGATGCTTGTTATCGTGAACCTTTGTATGACTGAAGAGATGGATGTTCTATTGCACTAAATTGATGCCTCATTGTTCCACAAAACACGCCTAATTTCTTGCAACTCCCTATAGTCCATTACATCAAGACAAAAACTAGGACACCAGACCAGGACAAAAAACAAACAATGTACTGGAAACCAGAAAACAAGCCTTCATACCCACCAGGACACCACCAAAATTCTCCCAATTTGACTTTGTTTGAAATCGAGGACCATGGACACAACATAGAACCAGATCGATTGAGAAAGCAATCCACACACCCATAGAATGATGACACAAGAGAATAGAGGCAAATCAGTCCTAGAGGATGAAACACAAATGCAAATTGCGATTCAAAAGATCCCCTTGTGAATATGAAGCACAAAGACTACAACCCTCCTCGGGGTTCTACTCGAACTAAAGATAACTAGACTAGACAGACACATTACCATAATATCCACTATAAAAACAACAACATTTCTTGGGCCAAACAATTGCAGTTGATTTCCATCTTCCTTCAGACACCTTCCTTTCCACGACTCAATAATCCCACCTTGTCTAAGATAAACACTAGACAATAATTCAAATTCGTGTCTCATCTTGAAGCCAAACATGTGAGAGGGGTATGCTAGTCTTATCAAATTATTTACCTTGCTGTGAGAATGAGACCCATGGGTGCATGACATAAGGATAGTTATTGCCTCGAAGCATGCCCTTAGTTTCATATAGGATTGATTAAGATATGGGTTGATATTGTATGGTTCCATTAATCCTAATCACCGCCATTTTTAACTCTGTGGCTTCATTGGCAAACTGATTTGCTTGTTGCTTGTTCTTCCTCAGAACTTGATAGAATGTAATCTTTTGAAACTTTTCAACCTCTTGATGAGCTCGAGTCAAAATAGATGCAAGGTTGTAGTCAATTGGTAAGGATTTCTAGATCATTCGAGTAATAATTGCACTAAGTGAATTCATGAGTCAATAACTATACTCAACTTTGTGGAGAAGCATATACTCACGCTTGATTGTTTAAGGAATTCTTAGCTATACTCAACTTTGTGGAAAAGCATTTTCTTAGATACCAAGCATAAGTTGTTTCAATTTTTCATCTTGAATCAATAATGATCCTCTTGCACGAACCACCTCCATATAATATTTGTTTTTTTATAAATAATAAACTAGTTAAAAATAATTTTAATTTTTAAATCACATTTTAAAAATAAATTTAATTTAAAAAAAAAAAAAAAAAAAANTAATTTGAATTATCATATATAACTTAATTAAAAAAATAAAAATAAATATTAATAACATAAAAACAACTTTAAACTAATAAAAAACTATAAAATAATAAATTATAAAAAACAAAAAAAAAACTTATGAAAAAGTAAACATTGAAAACAATGTGAAAATCAAAGTTCTTTAATCATCTCAAGTCCGAAATAAAGTAAGAGAAATGTCTTACACCCTACAAACAAAAGGATTGTTCCAACAAACAATTATTAAATCTCACAACAAACGGAGAATGTTATACTATAATAGAACCATACAACATATTAGAATAAATATCAATAGAGAATATTTAAATTACAAACATATTAAGAAATTAAAAAAAATTCTTCTTTAATATCAATAAAGAATATTTAAATAACACAAGATTAAGAAATTGAAAAAATTCTTTCAAAGAAGAAGCAACTTAATAAACTGAATTTCTTATTAACAACCACAAGGACCATTTGATTAGGCATTATTATAAGTTTTAGATGGTTAATTTAATCATAAAAATCGTTTGATTTTTTAAAATACATTTTAAAAGATTAGTTTAACCATAAAATTAGTGAATAAACAAATTTTGATATTTTGAGGATGATATTTAAAAGATTAGTTTAACCATAAAATTAGTGAATAAACAAATTTTGATATTTTGAAGATGATATTTAAGATAAATTCTAAAATTTATAGAGCATAAGACCATTATAACAATATATTTATAATGAACTCAATATAACATTTACAGAAATAAAATTTAGGTAAAGAGGATAACACTCAATTTTACAACGGGAAATATTAAATACCATATAACAGTTATAGAAATAAAATTTAGTTAGAGAGGATAACACTCAATTTCATAACGGGAAACATTAAATACCATATAACACGTACAGAAATAAAATTTAGGTAGAGAGGATAACACTCAATTTCACAACGGGAAACATTAAGTACCATACACTGAGCCGACACACTGAGCCGACTTTAATGCATTCTAACGAACATGATGATCCGACTCTAACGAACATGATGATTCGACTTTTATGCATCCTAACTAACATGATGCTCCAAACACAGAACCAATGATTAACTCATTGCATAGATGCTCACGAAACCAATAATTAACTCATTACATAGTGTTTAGTATTTCCCATCCCACAACTCTTCAAACTAAATCCAATTAACCAACCAAATGAATAGAACTAAACCCAATTAACAAACCAAATGAATAGACAAACTTAAAAGCTTTTATGTGTGAATCTTCAATTTAATAATCTACATTAATGAATTAATGAAGTTGCATATGATAGGGAGGATAGATAATCCAACTCCCAATGATGAGGAGTCCAGCTAATTTATTTAATGTTAGCGAGATGAGGGGGTGGAGGCCCGAGGGGAAGAAGCCCTAACCCCAATTCATGTAACCATTTCCCTCTCTTTGGTCAACCCTAAAGCAAAAATAACACAATTTACAAGAAAAATATAAACCATCGCATCCGTCCATTTAAATACATAACAGACGTCCAGGATCTATTTCGAATAGCCGGAGACCAAAATTACGATCGCCCGGGAAATATCACTTTACAGCAAAACAAGTATTACGAAACTCACTTTCCCGATCACCAGAAAACTACGACATCTCCCCATCACCGTTGCCGGGAACTTTTCCGGGTGAATGGGCGGGCTCGTTAAATTTCCCAAACCTTGAAAGCTATCTTGCAAGAACAAAGCGAAGAACAAACTGAAGGGAGAAGAGCAGACCCTCAGCCATACATTGTGTCGGTCCGTTCGTCAAAACATTTGGCCGGTGGTCGATCGGCCGACTCTGAGGTTGCCACAGATCAACGGAGGAGCCCGAGGCCTTCAATTTGAGCCTTTAATTGACAGTTGCCGTTGAAGATTTCCATTTTTATGTTTTTCTCAAGTGGAGGTCGGAGCTGTTGGCACACAATTGCGCCTTCGATAGCTGGATTTTAATGCATATTTTTATGTCCACGATTCATTTCATATTCGGCGGAGCTTTCACGTTTTCCAGGTTTGATTTATATATTTCCGAACAAGCGGGAAATTTTTAAAGTCTAAATTGTCTCATGTGTGGTTGCTTTGCTAAATGGATTAAGTTTGTGGCGATAGGTTTTGTGTTATGGAGGTTGGATTTCATTTTGCATTTATTCTTACTATTTTTTAGCCGGATACATTTTTACGTACTTGAATTTTCTGCACTCGTTTGGTTGCGTATATGGAGGCGACGAGGGCTTGGACTCGAATTTGGCCTTATATTTCTTTCTATTTGTCTCCAGGGTTTATTGGACAGGATTCGATCTTTAAGCCGGCGAGAGGCTTAAATGTGACCGGGAATTGTCTTGTTGGACTAGCCTTAACGGGAAGCCCGCTATAAGTTAGTTATAGAAGTTTTTTATTGAAGCCCTAGAGTTGAGAATTATCAGGTCAGGGCCGCCATCTATTCTGCGAATTTTGTTAATGCTGTACTAGAACCGAAGCTGAAGATAGATAGACAGACAGAGAGCAGAGATATACAATTCAAGGTGCGTGTCAAATTCTAGGGCTTGAAGTCACAAGCATTGGATATTTGATTGAACTGCAACACGACTAAAATTATAGGGTAGTAGTAGAAGTCTGAAGGTGGGGATTGATTGTTGCAGGAAAACGATAATACGGAGCAGTTGGAAGGAATTTGATATCTCAAAGCTTGGATTTTTATTTACATCATTCTTTATCGTTTCCAGGGCGGGTCTTGGAGTGCTGTACTACTACATTGTTTCTTTTGAGGATTTGTTTCGGGGGTCCGAGTTCTTTTCTCTATGCCTCTCTTCAAGAGGAAACCGTTTCCTCTTGCTGAACCTCCGGAAGACATCAAGCCCAATGAACAGGTGTTTCAAATTCGATTTACGAAAGAAATCTTCAGGGATTATCAGTATCCTTCTTTTTTTTAACTTAGTATTTTCTTTTGTAATATTACTTATACTGTCAAGGATGGTTAGAATGCGTGCTCCATGTTGAGATAGCGTGTGCTTCGAGTCTTAACTCCATGTTGTTATAGTGTGTGTTCATGTCTTAACTCTTTTGTTTGTACTGGATTGTAAAATTCTTTAGCAGGCTAATTTGCTTATTACCTTAATTTTTAAATTAGAGAATATCTGGAACGAATAAATCATTATCGTCAGAGGGTATGGGTATGTAAAGTGTCAGGAAAGACAAATCTAACCTATGAAGAGGCTCTTGTCTCCGAGCGTCGTGCAACAGAGAAGGTTCAGCACTTTCCGAAGGAGCTAATTGGACCAGTTTTGCGTATGGTCCAGTTCAGTGAGTTTCTTGAACATTTTCCAATATCTAGTAGCGACTTAATGAATCATTACTTGAATTCTAAACAATATTCATTCTGATAGTTGCTGATTTCTACTAGGTATGCTGGATATAGTTATTAATTTTTACAATAATTCTCCATTGATTTGCCTTGTTCTATACACATGTTAGTTTTTAAGAAGAAACTCAGAGGAGCAGGGGATTCAATGCAGCAATCAAGAATATAGTGCCCTAGTTGTTCTAGTCTTTCTTTATTGTCATGGCTTGTACACCAGTCTCCATTTTGATCTAGTCAAAATGTTTTCTCTGATATCAGAAAGCATGCAGATGCATATGTTTATGTCAGGTATGTAGCTCACATTTGTGTGCTGCCAATGGAGTTGAGCCTTCACAAGTGTTTGTGCTTCCGCAGTATAAAAATTGGAGTCTGGTACTAGATTATGTCATAGAGATGTATTTGCCTACATTATGTAGATGCTTTTGTTTGTGCCATGATAAGTGGTCATACTATTATCATATTGATAGAGCCAAGGCTTAATGAATGTTTGGGTTGCAGTGGCATAAGTTTAGAATCTGCAATTTTGTCTGCATCATGCCAATTGGTTATATTAGCCTCCCAGTCATGAACTCAGGCTTCCAGACAGGTTGTCACTGCTGCAATGTAATGTTGATGTGGTTTTAATGCTGGCTAGTATGCATTATGATATTGACTTCTATTACAATGCTTGCAAATAAAATTCACTTGCTGGAGCCTAGGCTTTGAGAAGTAAAACCTAATGGAAGAATGCCCCATGTTAAAATTTCTAAATTTGGGAGCTTACTCTTTTAGTCACCAGGAATCTTGTGCAGTAGCTAACTTTTGGGTCAAGCCGACTTTCTGAAATTATGAATTATCTGGATGGATGCCCTTATGTGCTTATCTTCCCCATCTGACATATCGAGTTCTTATTGTTTTGCAGAGACACTTAGAGTTAAAGAGCTTGTTAGTAAAATATCAAACAGCATCAAGGACATTTATCTGGTAGGTGAAGAAGTCACAGGTCGGAAGACAGATTCCTTATTCCCTTGTAAGATTCTGAAGGTAATCCAGGAGCTTGATGATGAGGATGGCACCTTTAAGTATGAAGTCGGTTGGCTTGACAAAAATAAGAAAGTAACTGATACATCCATAGAGAGTGCGGAAGCTCTGCTTCGAAAGAAGCCTCTTGTTACACAAGATGTCTTGAAGTCTTTTATCAGAGAATCAACTTCGTCCAGTACACCTTGGATAGTTCATGACGAATTGGCACGGAAGTACAGGATCTCCACTGAACCCCCTGAGGATCTCAAGGACAAAATAATTAAGCAGGAGAAACAGCCCAATCATCTGAGTGATGCAAATAAAAGAAGCTCCGTAAGTCGTTTGGACAGTTGTTTGCCCTTTGTATGATTCTGTTATGCCTCTCCATTGTTTCCTTATTTATCTAAAGGAGTTAAACTGATGTTGTACAGGCACAGAACATAGAAAATGGGGATTCCAGGAGCAAAAAGCGTAAAACGAAGGAACCAAAGGAACCAAAGGAACCAAAGGAAACAAAGGAAACAAAGGAAACAGAAGAGTTGGAGGAACCATCCAAACCAAAGAAAAAGAAGGAGAAAGGTATTTGGTTTTCAGCGAGCTTGCTAGCCTTTTAGTATTTTTTGTTTCCTAGAATATCAACTTGCTTGTATTGTTCTCATGTCCAACCTGAGCCAAGTCTCTGTTAATCAAGTATGTTCTCGTTTTGAGTTAATATTGCAGTTGAAGAGCAGCCAAAAGTGGAACCTATTAAGTATCCCATAGAGGATTCCTTGGTGCAGCCTGGTCCAGATGATCCCGTTTTTACAGAACGACCATGTGCAGCAACAGATTTTCTTGCACCAATGGATTGTGTAGGAGATGTTCTGATGGTCTGGGACTTCTGCACTTCTTTTGGGAAGGCGCTTCATCTGTGGCCTTTCTCCCTTGAGGATTTTGAAAAGGCTGTTGATTACACGGAAGGTGATGTGTCACTCCTGGCAGAGGCACATTATGCTCTTCTCCGGATTGTTGTAAAAGATTCCAGTGCCTACCAGGATTTAATTCAGAAGAGAAAAGCTAAGGTGAAGGCCTTAGAAGGCAGTAAAAAGCCAATGCATTTCTATATGTTTTTCAGTATAATATATTTTGTGCCTGACACACTTTTGTGTTTTATTCTTATTTGAATTTCTTGTGGTTTTTCTCGGAGTACTTAATTTTTTTGCCTGTGCTGCATCTTTGATGACATTGTGCAGCTATCAATACAGAATTGGCAGGACCATCTCTGTTATTTTTTGGAAGCAGAAGAAGTGGGAAAGCTTTTGGGTCATCTGGAGACAATTAGGTGTGGTGGTTACAGTGAGTTAGATCCACGTGCAAAATTAGACATTTTGCATGAGTTAGTTGACAGAGCTGTTACTTCTGATGTTATCAGAGGTCAGCTAGATGAATACATTGAAGAACGACAGGCCCTTGCAGCTAAAAAACGAGTGGAGCAAATGGAGGAATCTAGGAGGAAAAAAGAAGAACATCTTAAACAACTAAATGGTCAAGGTAAGGAGGATCCAGATGAAAATGCTACGAAAGAAATTGGAGATAATGATGGGGCCATGGATGCTCCAGATTCAGAAGTGCTAAAATGTGCCCCCGGAGAGAATGGATTGGTCTCAGATGATGCTGTAAGGGAAAGTTCAAATGAAAATGGTATTAAAGATTTATCAGAAAATCATTATGAAAATGGGTATGAATGTTTTTGTGTTCCTTTGCTTCTACCATGATTGCATTCATTGCTGAATGAACTGAATGTATTCTATTTCAATAGCTCATCCGTTGTTCCTTTCCAGTCAATATGGACTGAGTTTTGTGTTGATTTATGTTGTCCAGTGATGGCAATCATTCTCAGACAACAACATTGAGACAAGCGGCTCTAAAGCAAAAGTTGGATGCCAAAGCTGCTGAAGAAAGAGAGAAAGAAATGGCCAGGACCGAAGAACAAAAGAAAATGCAAGAGAAAAGAAAGGCAAAAGCTGAGATAATGAAGGAGCAGAAGCTTCGGGAGCAGAGGGCATTAGAGATGCAGAAGAGAGTAAGTATGGAATCCTTTCCTATTAAATCTATGCCGTGTAAATGCTGAATATGATTTTTTGGCAGTGTAATCCATGTGATGAGTTTAGTTTTTGATAATCTCCTGATGTTGATTTGATAGCAAGAACAACTTGATCGGGAAATAGAAAAACGTTTCATTCGGACAAATTCATTAGGGAGGGATAGGGCTCACAACAGGTATTGGTTTTTCCGTAGAGAGGGGCGACTTTTTGTTGAAAAACAAGATTCTACTTGGTGGGGCTACTACAGTGCAAAGGAAGAGGTAAGCTTGACTGCTTTGCCTTGTCCTTTGATGCTTATGAAATGTTTTAGGTTTCTATTGCATCTTAAATGTCTCTGAAACATGTGCTATTTGACCAGATTGATGCGTTAATTGGCTCCCTGAATCCAAAGGGTGAGAGAGAGATGGCTTTACAAAGGCAGTTAGAGAAGCATTACTTAAGGATTAGGTGAGCATATTGTAGTTTTTGCATGATTATGGAGGGATTTTATTTATTTTGTTGTTAGAAACACTTTTTAACTTGAGCATTATCTACAGTAATGCAATGCAGAGGAGGTCGAAGGACATTGCACAGAAGTTTGCAATGGAAGAAGCAGCTTTACGGCGTTCCACTCGTGTTCGGTCACAGCCAAAGACTGTAGCTACTGGATTTTTGGCATATGTCAATAAAAATAGAGGCTAATGGTCTAGCTGCTGAAGCCCCTGAATTACGTTTTCCATATTTTGAGAATTCGATGCTAGTAGCAACTTACTGGTCAAAACTCACAGCCAGATATGAAGTGGAATCGGACAAGAAGTCAGAGAAGATGGCTTACCATCAAAATTTTGATAAGCTTTTCTGTAAAACGCTTGAAGTTATTTTTGTAAAGTATTCTAGAACTCAAATTTATTCTGCCCAACACCATTCTTAAATTGTGGCCCTTTTTGCTGTCTCTATAAAAGCTATTGTTTAGATTCTGAAGATGCAACTAAGTGATTTCCTAATCTTTGGTTGTTTGAAAAAAATAATTGGGCAAAAATGATAAAGCTCATTAAATAGTCCTCAGGCTAGACAGAATGGGGTTGGTGTAGTAGTTCTGGTTACATCAACGAGTTGTCATTTCTTTGTGAACTTTTTCAATTTTGTCTCAAATCAATTTATGGTTCCCAAATGATGGTACCTCATTCATGATGGGTTTTTTCTTTGGCGGTTTAGGACAGAGGACATGTTAGATATGTAGGATGTCATGGTGTGGCACAAGGAACTAAAAGATTGCTTGCCTTCGATTTCCTAACGTGATTGTAGATAAATTGTGTCCAACAGGTGGTCTTAAGTGGTGAAAGGCTAAGGTCTTTTTCCATGTTAGGAAGGTTTCAGATTTTTCCTAAATATATGGACCCTTACGAGCGACCTGTACAACAGTCGAGACCATAGACCAACTTAACAAATGCAAGAAAGAATGGGGATGGTCATGGGCATGATGAAAGTTGGGGGGCCATGTGCTGCTGCAAGTGTTTTGGAAGATATTCTACTTCCGAGTCACTGAGGGGATGAATTTAGATGAGAAGTTTGATGAAAGATAATTTGCAAATATCCACAAAGGGAACTCTTAAAAAATGTTGCGAATGCTCATTTTTTCTGTTTAGTTTTTTGTTTATATTGCAAGTTTCATAAATGAATTTGATATACATGTAACTCAATAAAGGACTTTTATTGCAGTGTATATTGGTCAGTGTATCACATTTTCACCCTTGTTATTTTTCTTAAAGGAAAAGGGTTTAGAGTGACTGCCACTACAAACCCCATGCTAGTACCAGCAGCCTGCAAGCCAGCACTAGCAAGGTAACTTGTGACTTAGTAAAGGCTGAGACATCCAGAGACACACCACCTGGGGATGCCTTATCATAATGGGCCAAATGGACTCAGTGAGAATTGAACCTAGGTGGGGAGAGTGCGAAACGTACCTCCCAACCACTCTGACTATTACTTCACTCTTGTTATTACTGTAACTATGTTGGAAAGATTTTGGATTTTTACCCTTTGCATATGGACCCTTGATGAGCTCTACCTGTACAGTGGGAGGATCTTATAGTTCCCTTAAGGAGCCTATTAGATCAACTTAATGAGTGCAAGAGGGGCATGGTGAAATTCAAAGGGGCCACGTGCTGCTGCAAATATTTGGAAGATAGGCTACTTCGGGCTGATTGGATGGATTTAGTTGAAAGTTTATCAGTGAACTGTCCATAAAGGGAACTCTTCAAACTTGTTGCGAAGGCTCATTTTTAATGTTTAGTTTATTTCTTATGTTGCAAGTTTCACCGATGCCTTCGATATACATATAACCCAATTGAGAACTTTTACTGCTGTGTATATTGGTTAGTCTTTCATAGATGCAGCCTTGGGGTGTTGGTGTGATAGCTTAGGAAGAATAGCATAAATATGAGAACAACAAATTAGTCAACGAGCATTGCTGAAGTAGACTTTAGAGTTTATCCTGTGTGTTATGTACGTGTGATTTATACCATCAGGACCAGAAGACTCAGTTACAATAGATGAATTGGAACAAGTACAAGGACGAGTTGAGTAGGTTGTAAAGCAGTTTATCCTCGCACACAATTCCATGGCTGTAGGTCTAGTGTTGACTATCATGCTCCAAGAAGTTTGAGTGTACGAGGGTGCAACATGTATTTCAACCAATTTGTTGCTCTACTGTAGTATGCTTATGTCTGTTCAATTGAGTATCAAATTTAGTGGTTTTAATTTGTGGTTAATTGCACTATATTATATATTATAGTATAGTTATTTGGTTGCTCAATATAAAACTTTGGCCCATCTTGCATTGGGAGAAAGACCAACTTGAATTAGCATTAACTATTAACTATTGGTTTATAAAATCACATCTTTGTATTTTAATCACTAAATTGTATTTAAGTTTGGATTTAGTTTAAATAAGTATCACAATTAAGTTGAATTTAAAATGACCAATATATTAAGTCAATTTATTTTGAGTTATTCACCAATCAAGACAATGTGGCATGCTCAACTATATCAATCCATCTATATATATATAGTTAAACCGAAATTATTAGATATTAAGTAAATTTTATATATCCAATTGATGTTTCTTTAGCAGTGATAATGATTTAGTTGGGATTTACATTTAGAAGTGAAAATAATTTAGTTGAGATTTACATATACAGGGTCATTAATATCCACATAAAATATAAAACGATTAAATATTATTTTAAACTTTTCAATAACTTGTTTATTTGATTAAAGTTAGGAACAAATTGTAGATATAGATTATTGATTACCATGATTGAAAACCTCAACTTAATGCATAGCACATTCTCATCCAACCATGCTTGATTCAATAGGAAAAACCAATATATTGGGAAGCTAAATATAATTTTTGTAATTATTGTAGGAAATGAAAAGTAAGATTGGCATTTGTCAATCCTCTAGCCATTGAATACTTCCTTCGGCTAACTTTGCTCTTAGAATCAAATGTTTATTTGAGTGGTGTGACGCTAGTAGGGTCTTCAACATATTGCGTTTTTCCTCTACAGGTCTACTGCAACATAAGCATAGAGAGAACAAATGCATGTACATCCATAAATAGAGATATCTTAACATTCTTAACCAAATTTGTATCAAACTTAGGTACATTAACAACTATGAAGGATTCATGTAACATATCATTCACTCTTTCATTTTTTCCAATTTTTAACTATTTTTTTGCAATTCACTTGTTCAAAGTCCTCAAATTCATGTTTGCTATTGCATGACTTAGATCCTTGAGAATTTGGAGTTTGAGTATTCTATGAATATGTGTAAGTTTTGAGAGTCTTACAACTTGTGGATAAAGTGATCATATATAAATATTGATTTGCTATTGCATGACTTAGATCCTTAATAATTTGGAGTCTAAGTATCCTATGAATATGTGTAAGTTTTAAGAGTCTTGCAACTTGTGGATAAAGTGGTCATATATCAATATTGATTTGACACAAGATTCTTTCCTATATCAATAAGCAAAAAAAATCGCATCACTAATTATATATACAATATTTACATATATACCACTCATAATTAATCAATGTAAGAATTGATATTCTCATTTATGTTATGGAATGTTTTTCGTCATTATAAACATGAATGTACTATCTAATATGAAGTTGGTTGATAAACTAGAGGGCATATTCATATCTTTTAGAAAGGTTTTCTATTTGGAAACCTTGTTTCTTATATATAACAATTTAGAAAACTATGCAAAATAAATAAAATCATAAAAATATTTACAAAATTGGATGTACATTAATACAAAAATTGATCTACAATTCATATAAGGTTGCATAGTTACTTCCTTCACGTCTATATATTGATAATACATTTCAACTACAATATTGTCAAAATGTATTTGGTCATAGTGTTAATACATGGACAACTTGTTTTATGACTTTCCCATGTGACTGCTATATAAGAAGAGTTAGGTGACAAGTTGGACATATAATCATTATACCATTCTTTAGGCTTCTTTATGATCTCCATATTCTCCCCAAAATTAGATAGGCAGCCACATCTATTTCAACATAATAAAAGCTTAATTAATATAGAACATAGGAAAATGTTTGTGCTATAGAATTAATAGCTTAATTAATACTACACAAGATGATATCTCATAAAAAACAACAAAATTAATGCTACAGTATTATATTAATTGATATCACCATTGACTCTAGCCAAGATTATTGGTGGACTTACGGAGATATTTAGTATATGTTGTATATGAAAACATTATTTGGAGCAAAAATTATATATGATATCTCCTAAAAAACTACAAAATTAATGCTACATTATTATATTAATTGATATCACCATTGACTCTAGCCAAGATTATTGGTGGACTTAGGGAGATATTTCTTATATGTTGTATATGAAAACATTATTCGGAGCAAAATTATATATATTAATAAAAAATGCGAATAATACTTTTCATTCTCTACATCACTTGGTTTATGATGATGGAGAAAAAATATCATGATTTGGTTTTCGTTTCTTAAATTTCAATGAATGTGTTTTGAAGCATGTCCAACAACCGATTATGTTTATATACAAATCAACCCAAAACCATTGAGAAGTAAGATCTAAAAAGATCTATGAGATCTTGAGAGTTCATGACATCTAAATTTAGCATGAAGATGTGCTTGTTAACTCGATTGTCTATGTGAGGCTACACATTTTCTAAAATTCTCGTGTAATGCAACTATGAACTCTTTCTCTCAAATCATTGTGAAGAATATTGATCCAAATGGATATTGGTGGCCACCCACCTATTCCAACTGGCTCCTCGTGTCCGTTTTTAATCAACATGTCTTTCTGTACTGCTTTATAATTGTGAGTTCTACACTTTTGGGGCTGTCTGAAGCCTCACATATTCTCCAGGTGGATACGGGTGGTCTCTCGGCTAATCCAATTGGCGTATTTTGTATGTTTTCATGTCAACACATCTTGCTGTACTTTCAGGTTGTTTTGGGGCCCTAAATGTTGTTCTTTTGACTCACCACAATCAGATTGTTGACGGAGTCAAAGTCTGATGTCGAAATGTGTAGTTCTCTGAAATACCTTTCAAACAGGCTATCACGTGCCTAAAACGGAGGTCGTATGCAAAAGTTACGACCCTAGCAAGTTGAAGTACCAAATTACACCAACTTACCCATAGGGCCCACATGACTTTTGGCGGTTCACCTTTTAGGGTTAGGTTTTTGGATGTCTAGGGTTTTGGCATTCATGAGTAATATGAAAAGGGCTTCTAGAGCCTCATTGTAATTCATTCTGCTCAAACGGATGCACATAGCACCCACATCTCTTCTCAGAGATAGCTACCACCATTTGAGCAAGTTTTAGTCCCGCAGTTTTACAGTTTCAACCTATTTCATTATTTAATAGAAGATATTGTTCAATGGATATTTGTGTTCTTCTTCCTATCTTTGTGTTTATTGTATTCAGTCTGTTAATCATTTCATTCCGCTCCTAAATCTGGATCAGTGGTATCAGAGCGATCTACTCTTCATTTATTTTTCTTCGTGCATGTCCCCGACAAGGTCTGGGTACAAGAAGTTGGGACTCAAACCAATCGAGCCATTACTAGATCAGCTGCGCTGAGCCCGACAACAACCCACGGGAGACGAAAATAAAGATGATGGAGCATGAGATCCTATTAAAATGTTGCTCGAGGAAGCCTCGTGTGACAAAAGAACGAAATGATGGACAACTTCGCGCAGATCCTTCGACGATTGCTCACGAGAGAAGCATCTTCATCAAGCGGCCATGCAACCCCCTTCAAGGTACAGGTACATTTTGATATTCCATTATTTGAAGGACTGATAGATGCGGATGCCGTAGATAAATGGTTGAATCAACTCGAAGGATATTTTTCGGTCCACAATTTTTCCGATAGGGAAAATATCACTTTTTCACTCCTCAAAGCTGTTCCCCATGTTAAAGATTGGTGGGATACTTACTCTGACCAAAGGGCCGTGGAGGAATCTGCAATTTTTGTGGTGGCCCCTACATGGGATTCCTTCCGGGACGCCATTAAAGAACAATACTACTCTATTGGAAGTTACGAGGACCAGTACACCAGATGGACCACCGTACGTCAAGAAAGGGACCAGACAGTACTAGACTTCACCAATATTTTCCATACTCTATGCACCAAATTGTGTATCGAAGATTCTGAGTGTCATCTGGTGCTCAAATACTGCGTCTGTTTGCATAGATACATTCAAACATAAATGGAGTTCCTGGACATCGCCTCATTGGGCACGACTTATAGATATGCTGTCAAGATCGAGCATAAATTTAAGCTGAAACGACGAGAGTTTGGATCTGCAAACCCCTCACAGCCGAAGTAGGTCAAAGGCAACCCCAACCCACACAATAAGGGACCAAGTCAAGATGGCCGCCCTCAGGACAATTCGTCCAAGCCGCAATACAAGAAGGGCAACGAGAAGAAGAAGGAGGACACATACAAATGGTGTGAGTACCATAAAAGTCCTTGGCACAACACCGACGAATGCCACTCCAAGTAGTCCCTCACGACCCAGCTGAAGGCTTTCGAGTCAGAGGGCGATTCTGATTCCGATTCAAATCCTGAAGGAGGGAAGTGGATTATCTATGCTGAACCCAGTGCCACGGTCGCTACCACCAAAGTTCGACCAAGAAAACTAGAAGAACCAAAGGAAGGGGAATGCCTCTTTCACCCGCAGATGTGGGTCAAGGGGGATCCAATTCATTTCATTGTCGACAGCGATAGTTAGAAGAAACTGATTTCAACAAAGGTCGTTAAGCGACTGAACTTGCCAATGACACTGCACCCGCAACCCTACACCATCGACTAGCTTCGTCAAGGAAGAGATCTCTGTGTCAGCCAACAGTGTCGTTTTCCCTATGACATCAAGCCTTTCAAAGATGAGGTACTGTGTGATATTGCTCCCCTTGAAGTTTGTGATGTTCTTTTAGGACAACCATATTTGTGGAAGCGTCATGTTGTGCATGAGTCTAGACCCTGAAGTGTTATTATTACTTTGGGTAGACAATTGTACAGGATCCCAGAGGTGGCACCGCCTATTGCTATTTCTTTAATCTCTACTAAGCAATGCAGTAAGGTCATTTCAAAGACCGGGAAGTTCGTCTTCTTTGTGATCCGTGCTCACAGTAAGTAGAAGGTTGCCGCCACAACCATGGCGTCTACACAATGGCTCTCCTTGCAGCAGAAGTAAGTGGACAAGATCGTGGAAGAATAAAGAGACATCTTTGCCTCACCTACAGGGGTATCGACACATTGCCAAGTCAAGCATCCAATTGATCTGACCCTCGACGCACCTCTACCTAATGGACCAGTCTATTGGTGCTCTCTGATGGAGAATGGTGAAATCAGGCGTCAGATCCAAGAGCTTCTTTAAAAGGGGCACATCAGACCCAACTCCTCTCCTTGCAGAAGCCTGATTGTACTGGTGCATAATAAGGACGAGACTTGGCGACTCTGCATTGATTACAGAGCCTTAAACAAAATCACAGTCAGGAACCGCTACCCCATTCCCACGATTGATGACCTTCTTGACCAACTCAAGGGGGAAAATTTCTTCAACAATATTGGCCTGAAGTCTGGCTACCCCCAGGTTCCCATCAAACCAACTAATGTCTGGAAGACAACCTTCAAGTATAAATAAGGTCTCTACAAATGGCTAGTCATGCCCTTTGGCTTAACAAATGCACCAACCACTTTCATTAGGTTGATGGACGATGTATTGAGACCCTTCACCAACTCCTTTGTGGTAGTATATTTGGATGACATCCTCATTTTCAACAGGACATGAGAGGAGCACATGCAACATATTCAGTAGGTTTTGAGTACTCTGCAACAACACAAGCTCTATGCTAACTTGGAAAAATGCTCTTTTGGCATGAACAAGGCCCAATACCTGGGCTACATTGTTGATGAGCATGGGGTACATGTGGATCCAGCTAAGATCCAAGTCATCCGTGACTGGCCAGCCCCAACCACACTGACCGAGCTTCGGAGCTTCTTGGGACTAGCCAATTTCTACCGATGGTTCATGTTGGGATTCTCCCATATTGCACGGGCCCTCAACCAGGTGACCAAGGATGGTGGTAGGGCCAAGTTCGTGTGGGGGAAGGAGCAACAACGAGCATTCGATAATCTGAAACATCGTTTGTGCTTAGCTCCAGTACTTTCCTTGCCCGATCTGCAACAACCATTCGAGATTGAGACAGATGCATCTGACTATGTTGTGGGCGCAGTTCTCACTCAACATGGGCATCCAGTGGCATACCATAGTGAGACACTCTCCGATACTGTCCTGAAANGATGGTGGTAGGGCCAAGTTCGTGTGGGGGAAGGAGCAACAACGAGCATTCGATAATCTGAAACATCGTTTGCACTTAGCTCCAGTACTTTCCTTGCCCGATCTGCAACAACCATTCGAGATTGAGACAGATGCATCTGACTATGTTGTGGGCGCAGTTCTCACTCAACATGGGCATCCAGTGGCATACCATAGTGAGACACTCTCCGATACTGTCCTGAAATACCCCACCTATGACAAGGAAATGTATTCCATTGTACAAGCCTGTCGTCAATGGAAAGATTACATTATGGGGAAATAGACGATCATACACATTGATAAAAAGCCTCTGCAGTTCACACAGACACAAGGGAAATAGCAGAACGACCGCCATTAGAAGTGGTCCACCTACTTGCAACAATTCCATCTCAACATAGAGTATAAGACATGTATCTCCAATCGTGTAGTTGACTGCGTCAGTCGGCCTCCAGTGGCTGCACTCACCACTGTGCTCCATTCCTGTGGACATGAAACATTGGAGTGGCCCCAACTTTACCAACAAGATCCGAACTTCGCCATCACATATCAGCTCTTTGATACATGCGCCACTGTCACTAATTTTCACATTCAGGACGAACTCTTATGCCACCCGGTCCATCTCTGTGTTCCTACAAGTGAGCGTGTGAAGCTGATTTGGGAAGCCCACTACGCTCGGGTGGCATGACATTTTGGAGTAGAGAAAACTGTGGCCGTTCTTTAGAAACATTTTTATTGGCCAAAACTTTGACAGGACGTTAGCAAGTATATCGGATCTTGCACTGCCTGTGCCATTGCCAAGCCAGCCGTCAAGAAGCAAGACTTATACACCCTATTCCTATTCCCGAGAAGCCGTGGGAATCCATCTCCATGGATTAAATGTCTGGTTTGCCATCCACCAAGCACGGAAATGACTGTGTATTTGTGGTCATTGATCGGTTTTCGAAGATGGCCGTCCTCACATCCTGTAAGAAGAATGTCACAGCAACAGATACTGCCAAGCTCTTTTTCAAACGAGTTTGGGTCCACTTTGGGATACCATAGACCATCATCTCTGACTGAGACAACAGGTTCCTCAACACCTTTTGGTCGAGTCTCTGGTCTTTGCTGGACATAGAGCTTACAAAATCCACTGCTTTCCACCCCCAAACCGATGGCCAAACCGAGGTCGTCAATTAGATGATTGTGCACATCCTGTGCATGTACAATTTTAAGCATCCCCGTACATGGGAAGATAGTCTTCCATATGTCCAACAAAGTTATAACATGGCTCTCCATAGTTCCACCAGCCATAGCTCATTTCATGTGGGTCTGGGATTCCAACCTTTGGGACCCATTGATGTTTCACTTCCTCTTGCCACCGCATAGACAGACTCTTCCCCTGATCAGTCTGCGATCGACAAAGCCACCAGATTCATTGAGCGGATTCAACACATCCGCCAACAGGTCCAAGGGATTTTGCTGAAATCCAATGCTAAGTACAAGCAATGCCATGATCAACAAAGGGTACCACACCAGTTTCAGGTTAGCGACAAAGTCTGGTTACATTTGCAAAAGGAGCGTCTCACCGGGCCCCATCGAAAGCTTCGCCCACTTCGTTATGGGCCTTACACTATCACCAGGGCTATGGGTAGTAATGCTTTTGAGATCAACACTCCACCCTTGGTTTGCATCCAATATTCAATGTGGACCTCTTTCGACCATATTTTCCACCGTTATTGGACACCTCTGAGATCGTCGAACAACTGACACCAACAGAGCTCAACCCTGACTGCATGGAACAAGCATCCACCGATTAGTTAGTGGACACACAGGTCAAGGGCACTCGCCAACATCGGATCCAATTTTATCGGGTTGTCAAGGCAAGGCAACTCCTATACCAAGGCAAGTGGCTCACCCGGGGCCAAATCTAGCAGAAGTTTCCTCACCTAATGGGGGAACTCAACACAATGGATACCATTGCTTCCTAAGGGGGGAGGATTGATCCAAATGGATATTGGTGGCCATCCACCTATTCCAACTGGCTCCTCATATCCGTTTTTGATTCAACACGTCTTTCTGTACTGCTTTATAATTGTGAGTTCTACACTTCTGGGGTTGTCTGAAGCCTCACACATTCTCCAGGTGGATACGAGTGGCCTCTCTCTTAATCCAACTGGCTTATTTTGTATGTTTTCATGTCAACACATATTGCTGTAATTCCAGGGCTGTTTTGGGGACTTAAATGTTGTTTTATTGACTCACCACAATAAGAATGTAGACAGAGTCAGAGTCTAATGGCAGAATGTGTAGTTCTCTGAAATACCTTTCCAACGGGCTATCACGTGCCTAAAACGAAGGTCATATGCAAAAGTTACGACCCTAGGAAGTTGAGGTACCAAATTACACCAACTTACCCATAGGGCCCACATGACTTTTGGCATTTCACCTTCTAGGGTTAGGTTTTTGGATGTCTAAGGTTTTAGCATTCATGAGTAATATGAAAAGGGCCTCTGGAGCCTCATTGTAATCCATTCTGCTCATACGGATGCGCATAGCATCCACATCTCTTCTCAGAGATAACTACCACCATTCGAGCAAGTTTCAGTTCAACAGTTTTACAGTTTCAGCCTATTTCATTATTTAATAGAAGATATTGTTCACTGGATATTTGTGTTATTTTTCCTATCTCTATGTTTATTGTATTCAGTCTGCTAACCAATTCATTCCGCTCCTAAATCTGGATCAATTAATGTATTGTTTACTATGCTTGCACATAGAATGGGCTACAATTCACCTCAATTAGTAGTTTTCTTTCTCCGTCTTAAACTCTTTACTTCCTCATAATAACTTGTTTTCTCTTTTTTCACACATTTCTAAAAAACTAACCTCAATATCATTGAATCCATGTATGTGAATACAAGAATCATATAAATATGCACAATTGGAACAAACTAAACAAGAGGATAAATGTTAATCAAACATATTTATGGAGCAAAATTTAAGTATTAAAACATGCTTCCAAATTTTACTAAAACCATGATAATCTATCACTTATCAAGAGGTGTGATGTTGTTTATGATACTATGCGTATACCATCTGACATGACTTAACAATGTTGATGACTTAATGTGGATAAGTGATCCTCTTGTTGGGTTGCACCAAACCGTTTATGAAGATGGCCGCATGATGTAAAACAAATCGAACACTAATGGGAGTTGGAACAACACCCCACTTTTAGTGGTCCGACTTGCCTCTTGTGGATATGGAGCAAAAAATAACTTCTAAGTGAATTATACAAATAATCACATTGCAACAAACATAAACATGAGAGTGAGCAAGAACACAAAACACTAAGCATAGAATTAAAAGTAGAAAAATGGCTTCCAATGGGTAATTCACCACCTACTTGTAAGCATTGATCTCTAATGCCATCCTATGGTTGCGGCTATGAGATGGCTAGAATTATGAATTCTACAATCCATCTCAAATGGAGGCCTTATGGTTATGTTTTATGTATGTATTTGGATTTTGTTTTAGAGGTTATTGTCGCTGGGTATGTGTTATATTATTTGCACGACCGAACCTAGTGTATGTGTTGTGTTGGGCGCACAGCGGTGGAGGCCACACCCTCAATTTTTTTGGATGGTTTTTGCGTCCGTTTTAACGGTTTTTCAACACATGGTTTTCTAATCCCGATTAAGTAATTAGGGTTGTTGACTAATCTAGGTCAATGGATTAGGGGTTTTGGATGTTGCGAGATCCTATATATATTGTATTTTAAACAATGAAGATATATGATGAATAAAAGAATTAGAGGTGCAACTCTAAAATAAGGTGCTGGTTTTCCTAGTTTGGGTTTCCAAGGTAAAATCTCTGTGTAATGTGTGTGTGTGCCATTGTATCTTTTTTGTTTTTATTAAGAATCTATTTGTAGTAAGTTAACTGTACAAGGTTAAAATTTACATTTGGTATCAGAGAAATTATTGGCTTTAGGGGGGCGCCTTTTTGGTCAAAGGTTTGGCTCGGGTCTGTGATGATCCTTGTTACAGTGGGAGCTCTACAGTATCGATTCTTCAGGTGAAAAGAAATGGTGAATAGTTCGAAAGTAGAGATCGAGGAATTTAATGTGATTTTTTTTGAGTTGTGGAAGCTCAAGATAGAAGATTTTTTGGTGGACAAAGATCAGTGGATCGCTATGGACCCAGGTCCTGCACCTACAAGAACGTCAACAGAAGACTGAGAAAAGTTCGATCGGAAGGAAAATAACACAATTTAGTTGTGTCTCTCAGATTCAACATTACTGAATGTGTCATGGTAAGCTACAACTAAGGCTTTATGGAATAAGTTAGGTGCTTTGTATAAGTCTAAGTCCTTGGTAAACAAACTGTTCTTGCAGAAGAAGCTGTACAACCCGAGGATGAAATATGGAGACTCGATGAAAGAGCATCTGAATGCCTTCAATACAGTGGTAAGTCAACTATTATTTGTCGATATTAATATTTCTGATGAAGATAAGTGTATTGGTTTATTTTACTCTTTACTAGACTCCTGGGATATTCTGGTTGTGGCGATAGGTAGTAATACAACTACTTTAAGTTTCGATGATGTGGTATCATCCTTGTTGTTGGAGGATATGAGAAGGAAAAACATGGAAGGATAGAGCACAAATGCCTTATTTGCAAGAGGAATCTTCCAAGAAAGAAATAGATTAAGTCCTCAAGTGGGAGATCTAGATCTAGGGGAAGATCTAAATCTCCTTGGAAAATTTGTAAAGGTATGCTGGAGATGTGGAAAATAAGAGCACTACAAGAAGTATTGTAGATCCAAAAGTGTTGAGAGAGGGAATGTAAAATCCCCACTAGACATTTTTGGATTTTTATTTAGTTTGTAGTGTCGATGTTTTGTCAAACAATTGGCTGTTGTAGTGCTTATATTTGTTTGCTGATGTAGTGGTTTTTCAAAAACAATTTGCAGCCTTGGAAAAAGTATTTAACCACATAAATAGGATATCAAGAACTATGAAAATAAACCAGAGATATGCCCATAACCTATTGCATTAATATCACATGGCAGCGATAATGTGTTTGGACACTAACAAAAATACAAAACAACCACAAGTAAACAAGGTTCTGACCTGTGTATTGAAGGAGATGGCTGCCAATACATACAAAAATTATACAACATTTATATCAGAGAAAGGACAAGCCCGTGGGATGAAACATATGTTCAGCTGCAAGAAAAGGAAAGGACAACAATCTAGATTTGAAGTGTCGCTGCTCACAAGTTGGCTTGACCTCCCAATCAACAAGTACAACTTCATAACTATAGAATATGACCCAACAATAGAATCCTTGTCACAACAAAGGTCACATGACCTAGTTAACCAGAACTTGGCCCAGACTTGAAATAACTTAGCTAGTCAATGGGAAACTTTTCCCCTTGCTCAAGAACACACCGATAACTTCAGAATTCGGTCCAAAAAATAAAATGGTATGCCCCAGCCAAGGAAACTCACCCCTAGAATCAAGGTTTTGCTGCCCAACAAGGGAAATATGACTCATAACAATGTACTTGGCCTCCTTGAGAAAATAAATGCTGCCATAGTTGAATCGACCCCTTGTTAATGAAAACTCTCCCCCCTCAAAGGAATTCGACCCCTACTCCAGTAAAAACCTAGTCGCAAAAAGGAAAACTTAGGCACAAACTATGAAGCTCCGCCGCCACAAGGAAAAATCAACCACAAATATGAAAACTTCGCTACCAAAGAAGAAATACTCAGCCACATTGAAGCATAATGAATAAATCTGGATGAAATCTTCCCTTCGACAAACTAGGGTGGATGGTCTCACTAACGAAACCAATCTTCCAAAATCTCTAGGGTTTTCATCCTAAGAGTCAAGCCACAAGAGCTCTCTCAATATTTGTTTTAGAAAATAACATATGCATAATGAGAGAGGGAACCCTCATTCTCCTTTTATTTCCACGACCATTTTCAGACCCTTTTACCCTTTTAATAAAGTAAAGTGACTTCATAAACTTAAGTAACTTAAAATACCTTTTTAACCCCCTTTTTAATGCCAGAAAGTGATTAATGGGATATTTTAACATTCCTAGATGTTGGAAGTCCCTTTGTCATCATCCCAACCTTTATATCTTTTCATCTTGATTCCAACGAGATATTACCAAGGTATTCCATTAGATAATATGATCTAAATAAAACCATTAGTGTATTTAATTAAATCATGCTTAATAATAACCCCAAATTACGAGAATTGTCGGAATGTCGTAGAACCAAGAACGAACTGTGCAAAAGTGATCTTGATGATGAGCGATGGTAAATGGAATAGGATGGGCCCCATATAAATCCTCCACACAATCCGATCCCACTAGTAACATAACCTCACCCTTATGTCCTGGCTGACACAAACCCCATAAGTCATCTCCGACTGTATAATAGGGAGGCCCAAAAATGGGGACATGGCAGTCCTCCCTCCCCAAATATTTCTTGTCCTCAAGCAATGCCATCACACCCATACCAACAAAACAATGAACCAAATTGGAACTAATAATGATCCATGGGTCCCAAAACAATATGAAAGATGCAGAGCACCTACCTCCCATAATATTGTCCTGCAATGTACCAATAAAAGAGGCCTCCTGAAGGCCACCGATCCATAGAGAAATCGGATACCGTGAAGACTCAGTCCACTCTTCATAGAGTATCCCACCTAGGAAACCAATCCACTGTTCCATATGAATAGGCTCTTGAAAGTAACAACCGACTCTCCCATTTATACCAGCTGCCCAATTATGCAACCATAAAATACCAAGGTCCCATGCTATCATCAGAAAGGACTCATCATGCTGATGCTACACCACTCTGATGATAGATATATGACCCTCCTACCTAGACTGCATCCTCCAATCCTACAACCACAAGTTGTAATGATTCAAAGAATCATCCCCATTATCTAGGATCATATCCTACCAATGTGTCTCAGTGAAGTCAAACAATCCAACTCTAAAATCAAACATCTAGGAGAAGTCTATGTAGTCATAAACTGATAGGGAATCAACGACACCTAATATCCAAGTGTCAAAGGATAAATCCCTAATACTTTGACACTCCCAACCTAATGCAATAATCCAGATATTGTATGGAAAATATCTCAACACGTCATCCACAAAGTCCCTCCATGCGAACCTCTCTCGGACCTCCCTATACGTGGTAAAGTGACCAGGGTCCCAAACTAACTTGTATGATGTGAAACACCCTATACTCATAACATTGATATGCAAGCTTCTAACACAAGAATATACCTGACTGCTTATGATAATCTAGGAAATCATAAGCTACACAAACTCAGTCAACTCCTTAGAAGACTAATCCTCCAAGCAACCAATCCTAAGCACCCCAAGAGTAAACTTTGAGAAATGAAAAAAAATCCATATCATCTGTAACAACTGTCGAACTAACAAAAACTGTAGTCCCAGGGTCCCAAGCTAATCTCCATGAGGAACCATCATACCGACATTACACCCCTCTGAGCATAACAGTCTGACCACCAAGCTCAGAATATGCTCTCCTCTCCTCGACTCCCAAACTGAACTCCCCAGAAGGATCGAACTCACTATCTTGGATCATGTCTCACCAAGGTATCTCGGTGACGTCGAAGCCTACCAATACACAGATAGACTTGATCGAGGGTATCATGAGGGAAATCTACCTTGCCATATATAACAAGGCTCAACATCTCCTCTCACAACTGTTGGTCACTATAATTGCTTAATTAATTTCAAACAACCAAGTGAAACATAAATTATCAACCCAGGGAAGTCTTTTGTTTCAAAGATAGCTGCGCACTATATATGCTCAATTCCAAAAGCACTTAGTGTTGTAGTAAGGAAATCATTCTATCTAACTTGCTGAAATGAACTGAAGCCCTGAATAGTATCACAGGAAAGAGATCTCCCTATTGCAATTCTTTATAGTTCGATTTAAGAATCCTGGATTACATTTTAAAATAACATTGCAATGGGTGAGAACAACTATCTTGTAATTAGAGAACAAGACCCTTACTCTCAAACAGAGACTCAGTACTAACACTCTTTCATGAAG
>JASDQU010100055.1:116894-149940 GCA_032191745.1 Picea mariana | reverse complement strand
ACCAAAAGTAATGTAAAGTGTTATGCAAAACAGATTAAGCATATAATCATGAGAAAGGACGTTGTATACCTTGGAATGATCAGGTGAGGTGATAATGTGAGTCTAAATACTAGTGATGAAAGGTATAATAATGTCAAAAGGTATGGGCAAAAAGGTGCATAGCATGGTCCTAACAACAACATCTCCACAATGCTACAGACCAATCATTGACATGACCTTGTTGATCACCCTCATCATCTGAAGTAGTCTATCACTCCAATGAATGCCAGGATCCCACCACCAAGCAGGAAGTCCATCACTCCCTAGTCTTGATGAAATCTCTGTGAACCGATATAATAGAGTCTAGATCTCCTCTTATGCACTTTGCGCACTGATCCTATGGTCCAAATGAAAGACCTATGCCATGGCCATAATTCCACCTGTCTCACCCAACTAACTAAGGTGAATCTACCATGTCCCACTGTATATAATGAGGGAATCAAATAACAACAATAGATGCCTTTGCCACTGCTTGTAAGACTAGAAAATGACTAGCGCATTGGTCTACCCTAAGGGTATGACCACGAAATAATAATGAATAATAGAAGAAAACATGTGACTATCCTGCTCCCTAGCCCTCATCTCATGATATCCCAAATGAAGATCGATCATTGATGGATATGATTATCCTTGAGGCTCACTCATCCACTCACTGATCCCGGGTAACCTCAACTAAATGGTATGTTGGAGGACTCTGTTAGGAGGTATCCCTAGAAGAAACGCTCCAAAACTCCACTTTACACACTTGTCACCGAATCATCTTGGATTTGCTTGAACCTGTATCCCAGAGTGCACCCATGTCTATCATATACCTGTTCACCCAATCCATGGATGGCTATACTTCCTTGCTGGCTAGTCCACAAGGAACATACTCAGTTATATCCTCCATAGCTAAACCTTGAGCCTTTAATGGGATCTCCAAAAAAAATGAATCATGATCCCCACAATGCAAAACATGAGTAGAGTCAAAACCATCCGTGTAATACCTCTCCTCAAGCACATGCAACTCTGAATGCTCCCCGCATGGGATCATCACAAGAGGCTCCTCCCTCAAATCATGGGGGCCACTCACACCCTCATGTGTTATGGCTTCCAAATATGATGTAGTATCTACTATAAGTGATGAGGAGTGTGCCAAACTCAACTAGTAACAAAGCTCCTCAACCTCCCTTTCCTTGTCTTTAGAGAACTTGAGAGAAAGGTCCATATCCATGAACAACTGCAAGTATTTTTATTTCATCTTCTCTAGTGCTTCTTTGATTATGTGAAATTGAGCACTGGTGAATCCACCCACAACTCCTTTTTTTATCTCCTCCATATAGGTTTTATTCATATTCATCATAGTGGCATGGGTTGTTCCACCATTGATTTTCTGTTTTTTTGTCCACTGTAAGAGCACTACCCTCATCAAAACCAATTGTCTCATTAGATGATACCATGCAATCTCCAAAAGGTGGGATAACATCATGAACAAGCACCACTTCATCAAGGAAACCCTTCTTTCCACAAGGCCTATTGAATATGGACTCTAAGTTAACATCAAAGAGACCTTTGTCCCCCATACTATCAACAACATTTGCTTCTTCTTCATCTTGGATCATAGTGCCATTGATTGGTTCTTCATCCCAAACCACACTATCACTCTGCTAGAATAAACTATATGAACACTATCTTCTTCCTTGTATGCCCAAATCTCTTTTGTGGTCTCAGGTTCTAAGGCCTCATGAGAATCCATGTGCTCATTTGTAAGAGAAGAAACATATGAAGAGTCAACATTTTCCTCATTTTTAGAAGTATTAGATTCTTCAGAAACTAGTACATTTTTCCTTGGTACCTTCACCTTCTTTTCCATTGATACTTGGGGTTCATACCGCTCGGGATGTTTGATGGTGCAAAAATCCTTGAATGATATGGCTGTGTGAAATTACTCACTAAGCACCATATATTCCCCCAAGAAATATACAAACTCCTCATCCTGTCCTATCTGTCCTATTTTCTTTCCCTTTGAACCACTAGCTCCATTGTTCCCTGCATTGTTTTGATGGCTTGCCATAGCCAAGATTGTATAGCCTCACAAACTAAGAGGATCACAAGATCTGATACCACTGTAAAATCCCCACTAGATTTTTTTGGATTTTTAATTAGTTTGAAGTGTTGGCGTTTCGTCAAAAAGTTGGCTATTGTAGTGTTTATATTTGTTTGCGAATGTAGTTTTTTTTCACAAACAATTTGCAGCCTTGGAAAAAGTATTTAACCACACATATATGATAGAAATAACTATGAAAATACACCAGAGATATTCCCAGAACTTATTGCATTAATATCATATGGCAGCGATAATGTATTTGGACACTAACAACTATACAAAACAACCACATTTAAACAAGGTTTTGACTCGTGTATTGAAAGAGATGGCTGGAAATACATACAAAAATTACACAACATTTATAGAAGAGAAGGGACATGCCTGTAGGATGAAATATATATGCAGCTACAAGAAAAGGAAAGGACAACAATCCAAATTTGAAGTGTCACTTCTTACAAGTTGGCTCGACCTCCCAATCAACAAGTACAACTTAAGAAATGTAGAATATGACCCAACAATAGAATCCTTCTCACAACAAGGTCACACGACCTACTTAACCAAAACTTGGCCTAGAATTGAAATACCTTACATAGTCAATGGGAAACTTGTCCCCTTTCTCAAGAACACACCCATAACTTCAGAACTCGGTCCAACAAATAAAATGGTACGCCACAGCGAAGGAAACTCACCGCTAACATCAAGGTTTTGCTGCCCAACAAGGGAAATACGACCCACAACAAGTAAATTCACCCTCTACTAGAATAAATCGGTCCAACAAAAATGTACTTGGCCTCCTTGAGAAAAGAAATGCTGCCACATTTTAATTGACCCCTTTTTAATGGAAACTCTGCCCCCTCAAAGGCATTCGACCCCTACTCTAGTAAAAACTCAGCTGCAAAAAGGAAAACTCAGCCACAAACTAAGAAGCTCTACCACCACAAGGAAATCTCAACCACGAATATGAAAAATTCGCTACCAAAGAAGAAATAATCAGCCACACTGAAGGACAATGAATAAATATGGATGATATCTTCCCTTCAACCAACTAGGGTGGATGGTCTCACCACTAAAACTAATATTCCAAACTCTAGGGTTTTCGTTCCAAGAGTCAAGCCACAAGAGCTCTCTCAATATTCATTTTAGAAAATAACATATGCATAATGAGAGAGGGCACCCTCATTCTCCTTTTATTTCCATGTTGATCCTTTTTGGAACCTTTTACCCTTTTAGTAAAGTAAAGTGACTTTATAAACTTAAGTCACTTAAAACACCTTTTTAACCCCTTTTTTAATGCCAAAAAGTGATTAATGGGATTTTAAGACATTCCCAGATGCCACAAGTCCCTTTCTCATCATCCCAACCGTTAGATATTTTCGTCTTGATTCCAACGAGCTATTACACCAAGGTATTACCTCAGACAATGTGATCCGATTAAAACCATTAATGTATTTAATTCAATTGTGCTCAATAATAACCCCAAATTATGGGAATCGTCGGAATGCCATGGAACCAATAACGAACTATGTGGAAGTGATCCTAATGATGAATGATGGTAAATGGATTAGGCTGGGCCCCATATAACGCCTCCACACACTTTGAGCCCACTGGTAACATAACCTCACCCCTCTATTCTGGTTGACATAAACCTCGAAAGTCATCTCCAACTGTATAACAGGGAAGCCCAGAAATGGGAACATGTCAGGGAAGGGATATGATGATGCTCCTTCTACATAAGAAAAAACATCCGCAGATGAAGGAGGGGATGTGTACTTGGATTCTTCAAGACATGCAAATCATGAGGCATGGCTAGTCGACTCAAGTGCATCCTTTCATATGAAGCCTCACAGGAAGTGGTTCTGTGAATATGAAAGGTATGATGGAGGTGATGTTTTCCTAGGTGATGAATTGACAACCAAAATCATAGGATGAGGAAAATTCAAGTTGAATATTATGTATGGAAGGCTTAAAGCACTCTCCAGTGTTCTGTACATACCAAGATTGGCCATAAATTTGTTTTCTGTAAGAAAAATGGATGATGCAGGGGTAAAAACAATGTTTGAGAAAGAAACCTCCATGATGGTTTGAGGGGACATGGTGTTGTTGAAGGGAGTTCATATTGGAACTCTATATAATCTCCATGTAAGCACTATTAGTGATGGGTGCAATAGTTCCATTGTTCTTGAGATTTGAGCTGAATAAGAAAAGACTCCTACAGTTTTTGGAGAAAAGATTATGTTGTGGCATCAAAGACTAGGACATATCACAGAGAAGGGCCTTTGAGTACTACATGGTAAAGGTATGGTTGAATGTTGACAAGTTTCTCTCTAGATTTTGTTTTTTGTGAACATTGTTTATATGGAAAGAAGAATCGTGTAAGATTCTCCTCTGGTGCTATGAGGGTAGAGAGAATTCTATACTTGGTTGATCCAGATTTATGAGTGGAATGAAATGAATAACAAACTGAATAAAATAACACAGAGATACGGAGAACAACAACAGATATCCAGTGAATAATAAATTCTATTGAATAAATAAAATAGGTTGAAACTGTAAAACTGTAGAACCAAAAACAACTTGCTTGAATTGTGGTAGCTATCTATAATAAGAGATGTGGCTGCTACGCTCATCCATCTAATCATAATGATTAGAATGAGGATCCATAGAAATTTTTAACATTACTCATGAATTTCAAAACCCTAGACATCCAAAAACCTAACCCTAGGAGATGAAACACCAAAATTTATGTGGGCCCCGCTGGGTAAGTTGGTACCTCAACTTCCCGGGGTTGTAAATTTTGTATACGACCTCCGTTTTAGGTGCGTGATATCCTGTTGGAAAGATTTTTCTATAAATACACATTATGCCATCAAACTCTAACTCAGTCTACACTTTGACTGTGGCAAGCCAAAAAAACACTGTTTAGGGCCCCAAAACAGCCGTGGAAGTATAAAAAGATGTATTGACATGAAAACTTCCAAAATAAGCCAGTTGAATTAGGAGGGTAGCCACCAATCTCCACTTGAAAGTTGTGCAGGCTTCATACAACCATGGAAGTGTAGAACCCACAATTACAAAGAATTACATAAGAACATGATGAACTAAAGTTGTCAGGAGGAGCCAGTTGGAATAGGTGGGTGGCCACCAATATCCACCTAGACTAGTCCTCCCTCCTTAGGAAGCAATGGTCTCTATTTCATTGAGTGCCCCCATCAGGTGAGGAAATTTATGCTGAATTTGGCTTCGGGTGAGCCACTTGCCTTGGTGCAAGAGCTGACCTGCTTTGACAACCCAATAAAGATGGATCATTTGCTGGTGAGTGCCCTTGACCTGTGTGTCCACTATCTGATCAGTGGATGCCTATTCCATGTAATCGGGGTTTATCTCTGTTGGTGTCAACTATTCTGCAATCTCTGAGGTGTCCAATAATGGTGGAAAATATGGCCAGAGGAGGTCCACATTGAACATTGGGTGCAAGCCAAGGAATGAGGGAGTGTTGAGCTCAAAAGCATTGTCACCCACATCCTTGGTGATAGTGTAGGGATCATAGCGAAGTGAATGGAGCTTTCGATGGGGCCCTGTAAGGTGTTCTTTCTGCAAATGCACTGAGACTTTGTCTCCCACCTGAAAATTATGTGGTACCCGATGTTGATCATGGCGCTGCTTGTACTTAGCATTGGATTTCTGAAAAATATCATGGACCTGTTGGTGGATGAGCTGAATCTGCTCAATGAATATGGTGGCTTTGTTGGCCTTAGACTGAACATGGGAATAATTTGTCTATGTGGTTGCAAGAGGTAGTGTAACATCAATGGGACCTAAAGTTTGGAATCCCAGCCCCACCTGAAAGGGGATATGGCCGATGGAGCTATGGAGAGCCATGTTGTAGCTGTTATAAACATAGGGAAGAATCTCATCCCATGTATGTGGATGCTTAGAGTTATACATGCATAGGATGTGCACAATCATCCGATTTATGACCTCTGTTTGGCCATCGGTTTGAGGGTGGAAGGCAGTGGATTTAGTGAGCTTGGTGTTCAACAATGACTAGAGACTTGACCAAAATGTGCTGAGGAACCTACTGTTTCGATCGATGATGGTTTGTGGTATCCCAAAATAGACCCACACTCGTTCGAAGAAGAGCTTGGAAGTATCTACCACTATGATGCTCTTCTTGTAGCATGTGAGAATGGCCATCTTTGAAAACCAATGAACCACCACAAATACACAATCATTTCCTTTCTTGGTGGATGGAAGACCAGACATGTAATCAGTCGAGATGGATTCCCAATGTCTCTCGTGAGTAGGAAGAGGGGTGTATAAGCATTGCTTCTTGATAGCTAGCTTGGAAACGACACATGCAGTGAAATATCTGACATACTTGTTGACGTCCTGTTGAAGTTTTGGCCAATAAAAATGTTTTTGTAGAACGACCACAATTTTCTCCATGCCAAAATTTCTTGCCATCCGATTATAGTGAGCCTCCCAAATCACCTTTGCACGCTCACTTGCAGGAACACATAGATGGCCCAGATGGCATAAAAACCCATCCTGAATGTGAAAATTAGTGACATTCATGCCTGTACCCAAGATCTGATAGGTGGTGGAAAAGTCAGAATCTCACTGATAAAGTTGGGGCCACTCAAATGCCTCATGCTCACAGGAAGGGAGCATGGTGGTGAGTGCAACCATGGGAGGTCGAATGAGGCAGTCAACGACATGATTTGTGCTCCATGTTTTATACTTGATGTTGAGATGGAACTGCAACAAGTATGTGGACCACTTTTGATGGCGGTTGTTTTGCAACTTCCCTTGTGTTTGTATGAACTACAAAGGCTTGTGATCAATGTGGATGATTGTCTCTTTTCCCAGAATGTAATGTTTCCATTGACGACAGGCTTGAAAAATAGAATACATTTCCTTGTCATAGGTGGGGTATTTCCGGATGATATCTGAGAGTGTCTCACTATGGTATGCTACTAGATGACCGTACTGAGTGATAATTGTGCCTACATGATAGTTGGATGCATTAGTCTCAATATTGAATGGTTGTTGCAGATCGGGTAAGGAGAGTACTCTAGATGAGCACAAGCGATGATTCAGATCATCAATTGATCTTTTTTGTGCCTTCCCCCATGCAAAATTTTCCTTGCCACTGCCCTTGGTCACTTGGCTGAGGGACCATGCAATAGGGGAGAATCCCAACACGAACCATCGGTAGAAGTTGGAAAGTCCCAAGAATCTTTGAAGCTCGGTTAGTGTGTTCAGGGTTGGTGTTATGTATATAAAAATACACATAAATAAGATATTAAATAAATATAACAACTAAATAATAATTGATAAATAATTATTAATAATGAAAAGACATGGATATTCGTTATGGGCACCCATGTGTGGGTATATAAGCGAGCTCTCACTTATCGATTGTAATAATCCATTATTCATTATATATATCAATATATTTATTATTCCAATTTCATAGTTCTTGGTTATTTACTACAGTGGTATTAGAGCATCGTTCCACATCCACCGTCAATTCACTGTCCCTGACCCTGTTTCCATTTCAATTCCCTCACTCAACCCCATCCTTCTCCCTTACGTAAACATCACCCTATCCACCACGTTTACTGTTCCCGTTTTTAAACCTCCCTCTCCCTTGTAACACTCATAATTCCTTCCCCCGTAACCCCTACATCCCCACCATAGACCCAATCCCTGCGACTTCGACCCCCATAACCTTGTATTCCCAGCCTGTTCGCCCCCAACCATACTCCACAGCCACCAAAAATACCCCATAGCCACCCACACACCCTTCGTTACCAGTGCTTTGAGGACAAAGCATTTTTAAGGGGAAGACAATGTTATGTATATAAAAATACACATAAATAAGATATTAAATAAATATAACAACTAAATAATAATCAATAAATAGTTATTAATAATGAAAAGACATGGATATTGGTTATGGGCACCCCTGCGTGGGTATATAAGCGAGCTCTCACTTCTCGATTGTAATCATCCATTATTCATTATTTATTTTATATATCAATATATTTATTATTCCAATTTCATAGTTCTTAGTTATTTACTACAACTGGACAATCACAGATGAATTGGATCTTAGCTAGATCCACATGTACCCCATGCTCATTAACAATGTAGCCCAAGTATTGGACCCTGTTCATGCCAAAGGAGCATTTTTCCAAGTTGGCATATAGCTTGTGCTGCCGTAGAGTGCTCAAAACCTGCTAAATATGCTGCATGTGCTCCTCCCAAGTTCTGCTGAAGATGAGGATGTCACGTAGATATACCACCACAAAAGAATTGGTGAAGGGTATCAATACATCATCCATCAACCTCATGAAAGTGGCTGGTGCATTTGTTAAGCCAAAGGGCATGAACAGCCATTCAAAGATACCTTTTTTATATTTGAAAGCTGTCTTCCATACATCAATTGGTTCGATTGGAACCTGGTGGTAGCCAGATTTTAGGTCAATCTTGTCGAAGAAATTTTCCCCCTTGAGTTGGTCAAGAAGGTCATCAATTTGGGGAATTGGGTACTGGTTCTTGACTGTGATTTTGTTTAATTCTCTGTAATCAATGCAGAGCTGCCATGTCCCATATTTCTTCTGCACCAGTACAATCGGGATTCCGCAAGGGGAGGAGCTGGGTCTAATGTGCCCATTTTGAAGTATCTCTTGGATCTAATGCTTTATTTCATCATTTTCCATCAATGAGCGATGATATACTGGTCCATTAGGCAAAGGTGCACCGAGGATTAGATCAATTGGATGCTTAACTTGGCAGTGCATTGGTACCCCGATGGGTGAGGAGAAGATGTCTCTGTACTCTTCCACGATCCCTTCCACTTGCTTCTGCTGCAAATATAGGCTCTATGTAGAGGCCATGGATGTGGAAATGACCTTCTACTTACTGTGAGCACGGATCATAAATAAGACGAACTTCCCGGTCTGTGAAATGACCTTACTTCATTGCTTAGCAGAGATTAAAGAAATAACAGTACGTGGCACTACCTTTGGTATCTTGTACAATTGTCTACCCAAATTAATAATAACACTGCAAGGTATAGAATCATACACAACATGTCACTTCCACAAATATGGCTGTCCTAAAACAACATTACAAACTTCAAGGGGAGCAATATCACACAATACCTCTTCTTTGAAGGGTTTGATGCTGTAGGACATACGACATTGTTGGATGACGCATAGATCTCTTCCTTGGCAAAGCCAGCCGATGGTGTAGGGCTGCAAGTGTGGTGTCATTGATAGGTTTAGTCGCTTGACAACCTATGTTGAGATCATGTTCTTCTAACTGCTGCTATCGACAAGGAAATGAAGCAGAGCCCCCTTTACCCACATTTGTGAGTGAAAGAGGCGTTCCCCTTCCTTTGGTTCTTCTAGTTCACTTGGATGGACTTTGGTGGTAGCGACATTGGCGCTAGATTCAACATCGACAATACGGTTCCCTCTAGTGAAATAAAAATATTTTAGCTCGGCCACCAGTGACTGCTTGGAGCAACATTCTTTGGTGTTGTGCCAAGGGATTTTATGATATCCATACCACTTTCCTGTGTCCTTCTTCGACTTCTCATTACCCTTCTTGTGTTGTGGCTTAGATTGGTTTTCCTGAGAGTGGCCATATTTTCTTTGTCCCTTGTTTTTTGTGTTGGGGCCACCTTTTCTGTGCTTCGACTGTGAGGAGTTCTTAGATCCAAACTCTCGCCTCTTCTGCTTAAATTTCTGCTCGATCTTGACAACATATCTATAAGCCTCACCTAATGATGCGATGTCCATAAACTCCATTTCTGTTTGAATGTATCTATGTATACAACCACATTATTTGAGCACCAGATGTCATTCCGAGTCTTTGATACCCAATTTGGTGCACATGGTATGGAAAATATTGGTGAAATATGGTACTGTCTGGTCCCTTCCCTGACGTAGCGTGGTCCATCTTATGTATTGGTCCTCATAGCTTCCAATAGGGTAGTATTGATCTTTAATGGCATCCTTGAAGTAATCCCATGTGGGGGAGACCACAAATATTTCATATTCCTCTATGGCCCTTTTCTTAGAGTAAGTATCCCACCAGTCCTTAATATGGGGGACAGTCTTGAGGAGTGCAAAAGTAATCTTTTTTGTGTCAGAAAAATTGTGGACTGAAAAGTACCATTAGAGCAGATTCAACCATTTATCTACAAAATCCACATCTATCAGTACTTCAAATAATGGAATATCAAAATTTACTTGTACCTTGAAGAGGGTTGCATGTCCGCTTGATGAAGACGCATCTCTTGTGGGTAGTCGCCGAAGGATTTGTGCAAAGTTGTCCATCATTTCGTTCCTTTGTCGCGCAAGGGATTCATTGAGCAAAATTTTAAAAGGATCTCCTGCTCCATCATATTTCTTCTTGTCCCCCATGGGTTGTTTTCGGGTTCGACTTGATCAATCTTGCAAAGGCTCAACTGGTTCGGGTCCCAACTTCTTGTACCCAGATCTTGTCGGGGACATGCATGAAGAAAAATAAATGAAGAGTAGACTGCTCTGATACCACTGATCCATATTTATGAGCGGAATGAAATGAGTAACATAATGAATACAATAACACAAATATATGGAGAACAACAATAGATATCCAATGAACAATAAATTCTATTGAATAAATAAAATAGGCAGAAACTGTAAAATTGCATAATTGAAAACAACTTACTCGAATGGTGGTAGCTATCTCTAAGAAGAGATGTGGCTTATATGTGCATCTGTCTGAGAAGAATGATTACAATGAGGCTCCAAAGGCCTATTTAATATTACTCATGAATTCCAAAATGCTAGACACCCAAAAACCTAACCCTAGGAGATGAAATGCCAAAAGTTATGTGGGCCCCGATGGGTAAGTTGGTACCTCAACTTCCCAAGGTCGTAACTTTTGCATACGACCTCTGATTTAGGCATGTGATAGCCTGTTGGAAAGGTATTTTCGAGAAATACACATTATGCTGTCAAACTATAACTTTGTCTATAGTTCGACTGTGGAAAGAAAAAAAAAACACTGTTTAAGCCCCCAAAATAACCCTGGAAGTACAAAAAGATGTACTGACATGAAAACTTCCAAAATAAGCCAGTTAGATTAGGTGGGAGGCCACCAATATCCACCTAGAAGTTGTGTAGGGATTCAGACAACCCCAGAAGTGTAGAACCCACAATTACAAAGAATTACAGAAGAACGTGTTGAACTAAAACTGTCAAGAGGAGCTAGTTGGAATAGGTGGGTGGGCACCAATATCCACCTGAATCATTGGTGCACAATGATGTGTTTGGACATGTGTCAGTTCCATCACTTGGAAATTTTGTGTACTTTCTCATTTATAGATGACTTCTCAAGGAATGCATGGATTTATTTATTCAGAAAGAAATATGAAGTCTTTGATAGGTTTAAAGAGTTTAGGGTTCTTGTGGAGAATGAAATAGAGAAAATAATTAAGGTGTTGAGGACATATAATGGAGGATAATTATGCGAAACCGAATTCGAAGAGTTCTGTAAGAAGTGTGGAATATCAAGGAAGAATACTACTCCATGTATGCCTCAACAAAATTGGTTTGCAAAAAGGATGAACACGACCCTCATGTAAAAAGCAAGGTTCATGATCGATGATGCTGGGTTAGGACAATAATTTTGGGCAGAGGCAGTGGGTACTGCATGTTACCTAGTCAATTGATCACCCTCATCAACATTGGATGGCAAGAATCCACATGAGGTATGGAATGGTAAGAAACACTCTATGACACATCTTAGGGTATTTGGCTATGATGCCTATGTTCACATTCCAAAGGAAAACAATAGTAATATAGATAAAAATTCTAAAAAATGTATCTTTATTGGGTATAAATATGGTCTAAAAGGTTATAATATTTGGAATCTAGAAGCTAAGAAGGTAGTGTATAGCTGAGATGTGGTATTTAGAAAAATCAAAAATGTTTTCAAACATGAACTCCTACCAAGGAAGAAAGAACTAGAGAAAATAGAGTTTGAGTTGAAGGATAATGAATTAGACTCTATAGAAGAACATGAATCAAAAGAAGAAATAACTCATACTTCAGTATTGAGGAGATCAGTTTGTGAAAGAAGGAAATTAGAAAGGTATACTCCACTTGAGTTCTGTTCAAATTTTGCTTTGATACTATGCTTTCTTGTTGTCCAAGGATGCATATATCCTTGGCATGTTGCCTCCCATGTCTTCAATTGTTTCAGACATTTGAATGTTATGTACAACCCTCATTCTTTATCCTTTGTGAGAGCAATCCATATATAAGTAATTTACCTCGCATCCCCAACATTGTACAAGTTGTTTCCTTGGACTTTTTCCAAATGAATCTACCATCTTTGGCTCATTTTGGGTTGACTGTCCTTCTTTATTTGCTTGTGATTTATTTCTTAAAAAGGGTGGCTTAAAACCTCTCCGCCTTTGCTCCATTTTACCCTTCATCTTGTTATTCCAAGATCTTTGGAAAACTAACCTTCCTCTCCTCTACTCATAAAGATGTTTTTCTCTCCTTATGAGTTCCTCCAAGGTCCTTGGGGTTATCATAATATATATTGTCACTATAGAAGGAGGGTAACCCCTCAGAAACCTTTGGATTTTTATCTTTTCATCCTTTATGAAACCAACATACTTCAACAACTCAAAGAATATCTTCTCATATTCATCCATTTTCATGCTTTCCAATTGGACTTCAAATAAATATTTCATATTTATTTCATAGTGATTCTCAAACAAATATTTGTCTTGGAAATATCCTTTAAATTTCCTCAATGAGACCTTCTTCTCATCAAGGTGCTTGACTTTCTTAAGCTGATACCACCACATAGATTCATTTCCTTGAAAGTGGTAGGTTGAAATTTTTGTTTCTATCCTTGAGGGGTAATCATGCAACTAGAAATATTTCTTCATTTCCAACAACCATGCCTTGGCCTCTTCTCCCTTTCTATGCTCATAATTGAAATTGGGGGCTTGATTTTCCTAAGTTCACCTTATAATATGTTTGCCCTAGGCATTCTCCTCTGCCTCCTAATAGGAGACACACTTGGGTTCCCACCTAGTATTGAACTTGCATGATTTATTCTAGTGGATTTCCTTGGAGAATGATGGCATCTGTTCATTCTTATTGACTATCTGTCATTCCCATGATCATCCCTTCTGCTACGGGATCCAGATGCTACCACTTGTCTAACGCTAGCTGCCTGTTTGGCATTAGATTTTTTGTTAACTTTCCTTTGCATCATATTCAAACTCTAGATGATATCTTCCCGATCTTTCATAATCCTTTCATTATCCTCCCTGTAGCTCTGCACTTCTTTCTCTAGACTTCTCATAGTTATAGGCTCCCGCCAGCCTCTTCTTACATTAGACTCTATCTCAACGTTTCCCATACTAACATGTAGACCTATGACCTCCTCCTCATGGCTATAATATCCATGATAATATTTCATAACTCCAGTCCTCATATAAGAACCAATTTTTCCTTGTACCACTAATTCTACAAGACATGTGGATGTAATAATTATTGTTAGAAAATGCATACTATAAAAAATATCATTAATTAGATTATAGATTATTAGTCATATCAATTTACAAAGAACACAATGCACCAAGTCAAAATATAATTCTTTTGACACATTCCTCTCCGAAACATCTCTCCAATGGCTATACTCATGCCTCATTATGAGTTCTGAGCCAAACGTTAGAACCTTCTCAAGTTGTAATCTCCACTCAATGCTCTATTTTTACAACAACCAATTATTTTACTATTTTCCAAGAAAATTATAGTGCTCAATTCAAAATTCTGGGTGGATAGATGGCTTCTCCTTCTTAATACATTTCCAACGATTATTGTCAGTCAATTTAATGGATTAAACTTTGCTACATTAAAATGTCAATCTAGGATTCATAGAATTATGAGATGTAATCAAAATATATGCAATATTACGTTTACGACTTATTTCTAAATGAACAAAAACTTTTAACTGTTCTACTATATAAATAGAGTTATTGCAATGCTACAAAAATAGAATCCATGCAACATTACAGAAACAGAGTTAATGCAATTCTATGAAACAAAGATAACGCAATGCTACAAAAATGATTCCAGGGACTTGAATTTGTCAAGCTACTGAATTATTAATTGTAATGGATGTTATAACATTTCAATCATTTCGTGAAATGAAGGTTTATGCAATCAAATGAGATAATCAAGTTTATTCAATTAACAAACCATGCACTAGTATTTCCATAGTGTTTAAAAGAAAAAATCATAAATTGAATTCTATGAAAAAGTAATTGATAGTAAACAAAATCACACTTGTTTTTTTAAATCAAAGGAAATCTAATCATAATTTAAGCACCTTATACCTCACATGGGGGGCCCTCCTAGTTTGGATAACACTACTAAAAACACTACAGAACTAAATTATGAATTTAACACTCACAAAACATAGAATGAATAATGAACATAACTTTGTTCAATTCTTAGAATCAATATTGGAAGATTAAAATTAAAATCATTCCATATTATATCATATATCTCGTAGGTTCTCAGGCTGAAGTATTTATAACATTACAATGATCCCCTTAGATCCAAAGCCTACAAATTTATGTAATAGATTGACAAGAAAATAGAGCACACATATTTTACAAATCCATTTTGTTCTAATCGTGGCTGGATGAGATGATTTCGATGAACCACGTAGAGATAATTTCATGCCAGTGATACATGGAATTCTCATACTCAATTTGCTGACACATCATGGATGATTTGGCGCCTAAGAGATCAAATGATCTTCCACTATGTTCTACGTTGACCTGGAGTTTGAATTCGCCACCATGCTTGCTAAGTTGGAGGTAAAAACAATTTCATGAATACAAAACCATATTGGGGAATCTATTAACAAAACCCATATGCCAGATTTTCTCCTTACTAGGTGCAACCATGCGAATCAATGAATGATTTTAAAAATGATCACTACAGAAAATTATGGAAATTGTCATAAAATTGTCTTTGAAAAAATGCTCGTACATCCCTTATCATACATTTTCTTAGAAATTGACTTGGTTATTACTCAAATGGTTGTATTTTGCACAAAACCCATGTCCCAAAATTCCTTAATTTGGCCACATCTACTAACAAATCATGTGAAAAGGCCATCCCTGGAAATAGTCTGCTATAATAATTTCAGTAAGAAAACTGCATTTTGACAATACTGAAAAATTCCATGAAGACGGTTGAAACTTTGGAAATGGTTAGGAAACATCAAGATCTATTCTAAATAGACATCAAAATGTTGGGAATGAGTAGAAAACAATAATTAAATGCTTCATGAATCTTATATGAAGTGAAGGCCTTATAAGGTGGGTAAATGCGATAATATGAATAGTAAATGAGTGAAGATGAAGGGTGAATTAAGTGAAAGTAGGCTAAAGGGTCATTGTAAAAATGTCAAAACCAAGGCTTAACATCCCCCCCACACTCAAGTCATTGCATGTCCTCATGCAATAAAGCTGTGAATGAATGTTGTTGGGCCCTTCGTTTGGGAGGAAGTTTGGTTTTGTGGAATTATCACAGTTTTGCGGAAAATCATAGTAAGGCAACGAAATTCTAGAAGTGGTGGAAAGTAGCTACGATGAGAGGAAATCTAACTACAAGTGCACCAACAATAGAAACAGTTCATACGCCAGCTAGACTAGCAGGTGGAAAGATCTAGAAGCCTTGAGTGTATGCAGAGCGGAAGTAGAATCAAGAAAAGATAATAGCGGACTCAAGTAGTCAAGAATCACTTGAGGAAAAACCATAAATATGAGAATATGTAATGGGAAAGGATTCCCTAGTTGTTGAGTTGATGGGTTGCTTAGTTGTTAAGTTGATGAGTTAATTCTGATATATTGTTTTATTATCGAGAGCTTTCATACTACTGTTGCTAGATTCCTTGTCATTCTTCTTTAATCATTAGGCTATCCCTGTTACTGTTATTGAGTTTTCTATGATAAGCTATTGTAATGAACTATGGGAAATTAACTGTGATTGCGCATAAGTCTGAGAGTTCATAGTGGGTATCTAATTGCTAATTCTGCTGTATAAATCATGAAGTGGAAGAGACACTCTATGTATGCTAGGTATTGATATGATAATAAAATGATGGATTATTCGAGCACCAAATTTTTTCATTATGTGTATGGATGTTTGATCTCTATGATGTGCAATATTTCCTACATAGGTAATTGGTAACTGCGATATTGTTTACAAGCTCCTGTGATGTATGCACTTATCTTTATGCCGCAGAACATGGATTATCTAATGATATAATATTTTTGCATTCAAGTATGAATCTATCTTGTAATGTGTTAGGGATAGTGTTGTGTCCTCACCGACTCACTTTGTCACACACAAGTATCGACTGTGCTTTGGGTGAGACCTCCATCCCTTGCAGAAGGTTGAATATGCCAACACTGTGAGACTACAACAATATCTTTGTTGGCAACCTATGAGAACCTCAGTCTCCAATTGTGCAGCAACAAATGGTTCTGTTTCTGAGACTGAATATTTCCATCGAGTTTTAGAGGATGCCGCATCACATATTTAAGTCTGAAATTGAGAATTGGCGGGAAAGAAGGCGTGATGAATTTATTCTGCAAGAAGCTGAGCTATGATAAAAAACTGTGAGGGTTGTGAAGAGTGTTGTATTTTACTCAAAACTGACAAGTGAACAGTAACAGATCTTATAGATTCAATTCTAGGAAGAGGTATTTCAGTTGCTCGACCATTTAAAAGAAGCATAAGAATTCAAAGATTGAGTCAAGAAAACTTATGATTCGACTGCTGGGCGTTTAGAAACCCTTCACCAGATAGATCATCCAATTTATAGGGTTGTGGATTTTTGGGTACAAACCACCTTGGAAGGACATATCATTGAATTTGATGCTGAGAGTCACCAATATTTTTCAAAAGAATAAGTCGTATTCAAAGAAGGATCCCGAGGAATACTGTTGCGGGAAATCTCCCTTTGGATTAAAATTTTTCTGGCAGAAGAAAGGATGTTACTTGTTCCAGTGGAGATGGAAGCGTAAACCCTTACATCTGGGGGGGTGGTTTGAGGTAGGTTCATAGATAAATAAGGAGTTTCAGGTGACAGGGGGTCGACGAGAGAAAACTACAAGAAATGAATAATCTCTAAGGAGCGCTGCGACTGTCGAAAAGAGGTGGTAGAATTAGATGAGAAAGGTTATGAAGAGATCTGACCCATCGTAAAAAGAGATGGAATGTGTTGGTAGTTGAAAAAATTAATTAGAAAGGTTATGTGAGTTGTAGAGATGTGGAAGCCTGGTCAGTCGATGGTTGAAGGAAATATTTGGTGAGAGTAGTGAAGGTTTTGTGGGAAATCAACAAGAGGAGGGAACCTTAGGGGAACCAAATGAAGTAGGGAGAATAGGTGCCTCATTTGGAGCAGGTTTTTAGGTAATTAGAAACACTTCCACACTAAACCTACTAGAGGAGAGGAAGAAATATTTAATCCAGAAAGTAAATGACAAAGTAAACACACAATACACAAATATTTTACACTTGAAACCCAAACGGGAAAACCAACATTCCTTTAGCGTCTTGATCTCTTGTTGTATTATTCATTTAGAATAAAAGGTTACAAGCCTAACCTTGGTCTACACTTAAGACACAATTGACATCATACCTTCTTTATTTACACAAGAACAACCCTGTAGCCAATTCGTCTTACATCTACATGACCAACAACCTCTAAATGGTTTCTCTAAATATTAGCTTTTACAACATTACAACACGCCTTATTTATAGGCTTTACAGTAGGAAAAACCATAAATAAAGGTGCCCAAAAATGGTTACATATCCACATAGATCATTGGCTACAAATCCTGTGAATCTCATAATTCTATTATAGTCGACTCTAAGTTGGTTTGCCAGTCGATTATCGGTTGACCTCGATTCGATCTTCAATAGGTTTCCATGTACCCGCCTGTCGACCTCTTTTCAGTTGACCTATTCAAATTGTTATCAATTTCTTCGACTTCGACTTTACTTGGTCGAACCACCTCAACCTTTGACTTTCATTGTCATTCGATCCAACTTGACTAGACTTTCACTACAAAGAATATAACAACCCAACATTATCCCACTTGTTGTGTTCTTTGTTGAAATCGAGATATTTCTGAACTCTCTTTCATAGACCCAACGTAACAATGTCCATTTCCTGTTAGCTCCAAGAGAACTTCACAACACTCACATAATTGGTCAAAGAGTCTACTTTATCCAACAACACCTTGTTTCTTTCCACCAAGTCTTTCATGAAAGGTATTGTACATCAATATGATTAGTCTTGGAATGATAAGCTGAGCTATTTTCTAGAAATATTGCGCTTTGAATGTCACAACTTATCTTCATAGCTCTCTACTCAAACCTGATTTCTGAGCATATCCATTCCAACCATATTGCTTCTTTTCTTCCATGAGTAACTTCCATGTATTGAGCTTTTGTTGTTGACAAGGATACAATTTCCTGTCACTTACTCATCCAATTGATTTCTCCATCGAACATCTTGAACACATATCCACTGGTCGACCTTCGATGATCTAGATCTCTATCCCAATCGGTGTCGACAAAGCCATGTACATTTAATTCACTATCACCTTCAAGGTTTTCTTGGTAGCATATAACATAGTCTTTTGTGCCACACAAATACTTGAATACTCTCTTGACAACTATCCAATGCTCCTTTCCAGTTGTCAGCATGTATCTGCTCAACACTCCCACTGCATAGGAAATGTCTATTCAAGTGCATACTATCACATACATTAGACTACCAACAACACTTGCATAGGGAACATGTGCCATGTACTCTATTTCCTCATGTGTCTTTGGAAACTATTCATCAGTTAGCCTTGCTCCCATAAGAATTGGCACTTTCGCAGGTTTGCAATCCTGCGTGTTGAAACGTTTTGAAACTATTTCAATATACTTCTTCTGGATCAAACAAATCTTCTGTCAGAAAGTTGTCTTAGGTTGATGGATAGTTGGTATGGATTGTTGGTTTTCATTGATGTCAACCATTGGAGAATGATATTGTAGATTGATGTCAACCCTTAGTGATTGATGTTAACCCTTGGAGAAAGTCCAATAGCGAATTCCGGTAGCACACAGGTTTGGGTAATGGACCCAAGGTTGTTTCATGTATAATTGTATGAGTTTTGATATATTTTAAGTTAAGACTATTCTATATGGACAATACATTTCATTCCATTTCCGGTGGTATGTGGAACATCACATAACTCCTCACAGTTAGAGAGTTATGTCCATGAGAAGTTGGAGAACCGAGGTTTGGGTAATGGACCCAAGTTTGTTTGATGGATAATGGTATGAGTTTTGATATATTTTTAGGTAAGACTATTCTAGATGGATATTGCATGTCATTCCATTTTTGGTGGTATGTGGAACGTCACATAACTCCTCACGGTTTGAGAGTTATGGCCTTATGAAGTTGGAGGACCCTCATATGTTGGCTTGAAGCCCAAAAAGGTCAAAGAAGTCAAAGAGCTTGCAAAGAAGAAATTATTATTTAAATGATAAAGTAAAGTGACAAAGTCAAGAAGGATTATTTAAATAATAAAGTGAAGTGACAATCTAAGAAGATTATTTAAATGATAAAGTGAGGTGACAAAGTCAAGGAGGAATATTTAAATGATAAAGTAATGGAGAACCTTCTAATTATGGAAACTGGTCAACTCTAAAAATGAGGAAAATAGGTTAAGTGACCTATAAATGGGTTAGGTGACCTAGAAATAGGTTAAGTGACCTAGAAATGGGTTAAGTGACCTAGAAGATGCTTCTAAGGAAGATATTTGGAGAGTATAAATAAGAGGCAAGGCTCTCTCATTTTATATCACACTTGAGCATATTGAATATATATAGGTGAATGAGGTAAACAAAGGATATCTAAGACGAATTTTAGAGGGAAGGTGAAGAAAAAGAAGTCCAGAATTCAAGGGAGGATAAATTCTTTTGATGATGCTTTCTAAGGTATGTTATTTACATGTCATCTCACCATTTTCGCAATAACTTTTTTTTCTAGAATGATCCAGACCATGAAATTGATAGGCCATTGAGGAAACATATCCATGTATCTGTGGTAAAAAAATCATCTTGTGGGTCGTTTTATTTTTGTAGTTACACTCCATGGAAAATAGGGTTTGTGGCTAGCCCGAGAACTGGTCTAAAACAAGTGTTTCGGGTAAAAACATCATAACTTCTTCATAAAAGATCCAAATTCAGTAAGACCAAATGTGTTGGTTAGAACAGTCTGTAGTATTCTGTGTAATTTTCAGATCCATTCAACAAACATTCCTTGTGGGGCATGCTCTACAAGGTCTCTCTCTAGAATAAGCCAAATTTCAGCAAGGTATGCCATTTTTGCTATAACTCCTTTTCTGAGAGGTTCCAAGTAGTGACACCTGGAGGAATTAAATAAAACACACTGAAGAACTTGTATACTATTTTCAGATATTTATTCATTACAAGTACATAGTTATGATTATTTCAAGTTAGGGTTATTGACTAATCCAAAACTAGTCATGTGAGACTAAAGAAAAGTTTGATGAAAATGCTAGTCTCTTGTTGTTAAAGTTAAGGAAGGTTTGTAGGCATGTGATCATATACACCAGGTCTATTAAAGAGTTACAAATCAGATTTGGATGATGAAATTGATGAGGGCATTTGGTTGAGGTACATGTCGGATACATGGTTGATACAAGTAGGTGATGAGTTGGCACATACATGAGGTGTATAGTTGATGATGTTGGTACATCTTAATGAGTCATAATTGATGAGTAATTGATACATGATTGGTACATACTTGGTACATGGTTGGAGGCACTTGTTATTGGTATTGTTGACACATGGTTTATGGATGATGTAGCATACTTGTATGATTAGAAGCACATATTGATCTTGGTGATGATTATGAGTTGTTGTGTAATGCTTGGTTGATGCACATCTTTGAGAGTTGTCTTGGTGATTGATCTTGGTGAGTAGATCTAATCTGGTTGATAATATTGATGAGACATGTTGTTGTGACAGGTTATTTGTATAGGTTTGGTGCATGGTTGATGCACTTGTTCATTGTACAGGTTGGTGCATGGTTGACACACTCGTTTATGGTACATGTTGATTACATGTTGTTTGGTACAGGTTGGTGCATGGTTGATGCACTTGTTTATGGTACAGGTTGATTACAGGTTGAGGTACAGGTTGATGCATGGTTCAGGTTATTGGTACAGGTTATTTGGTGCAGGTTGATTGGTATAGGTTTACAACAATATATCTCACAGTGATAGTGTGACAGTGGTTTCATCATTGCACTTATATGTCAGGGTGGTTGGATGGGGCAAGGATAGGTGGTTTTATCCACTTTTCGGTTGTAGTCGAAGAACATAGGGGGTTGAAGCCTCCTTCTGGTTGTATCTAGAGAATTGGGGAGTTGGAGATTCCCTTAGGTTGTAGCCTGAGAAAGTAGGGGGTTGGAGCCTCCTTCCAGTTGCAGCTGGAAAACAAAGGAAGTTTGTAACACCCTGTTTCCCCCATTCTATAAAAATAACTATATTGGCCAAGAACTATGGCAAACTCAAAGATGTGAATGTTTGATTTGACGGACCTTTGCATAAAAGGTCGATGAATGTAAATTATGTTATGAATATGTGTTGCATGACTACTGGGAGGGGATGTGCTAAAAGAGACCATGATGGCTAATGAGAGGTGGTGGAAGGGACCTAAAATGGTTGCGTTAACTTCCACCGAGATAGTACCGTACTGGTTTTTACTTGCTCAAAGACCAAAGCAACTCTCTGACCCTGGAATGGATTTCCCGTCAGATTGGTAGGTGGGGAGGCTCCTCAATAGTTAATGAGGGGATGGGGGTGAACCTCCCATCCGTAAAATCTCTCAAACCTAACCACATATAGGGAAATTCGCACCACACGCAATCTTGCAGAGAAAAGGCAAGAGAGGAAGTGTGGTAAAGGGTAGAGGAGAGAGCACGTGCGACGAGGGATTGCGGAAGAGAACTGGAGAAACTCTGGAAAACACAGGGAGTTCTGAACATAGGAGAAGGAGAGTAACCTTCATCTTGGATTATTTTTCTGTATCAGAAGAAGGAGAGTAACCTTCGTCCTTGACTTCCGTTGAGCTGGAAGTAGGAGAGTGAATCTCAAAGCATCGTGGTCTAGTTCGAGGGTGGCTAGTGGTAAATCCGTTTGGAGTCACTGAGCCTACGGTTGGGTGGAAATGAGCACCCCTCTCGGTAGTTGCATCATGCCTAGTGGATCTGATAAGTGTTTTATGCCTTGTATTTCGAATTGAATATCATGAATACATGCTTATGTTTATATGCCCATAATAATTTATGTGTGGAATGATTGCCTGGTGTTTTAGAATGGAAATAATAGATGCATGTGTATGCTTACATGCCATAGTTGGTTTCTGTACAAATGACTAAGTTTGGGGCATGAGTTCGCTCCACAGAGAATCATCTTGTTTGCTTGATTCTCGTAATATTCTGGGAAGGCCCCTCGAGATTACTCTTCCCCGGGAATTACGCCATAAACCTTGGAACCATACCGAACCTTTACTCAGAGACTCGACTAAGATCAAGGAAAATTTCCCAAGAACCGTCTGAAGGTTCATGCGATTCGGGTCTGGAAACCTTATGCAAGAAAGAGTAGCTCTCTAAGGTCTCGGAATCGTGGGAGTTTGAAGCTCTGAGAGGTTGAATTTCTTGATTCAAGCTCAAAAGGGATAGCAAGTCCAATTATAGAAAGAGAATACCCTATCATTTGGTAGATGAATGGTAGGAATCCTTTTGGAAATACCCCAGATCTGTCAAGACTGATGGATCTAGAGAAGGAGCACAGGAGTTAACACCTTGACCCTTTTATCCTTTGCAAGTAGCGATGGGATCAAGGACCATAGATCCAAGGATCTGATGGAGCTCTATTGACCGTCGATCTTAGCCTTTGCACAGGCAGGAGAGTATCATTTCTCTGACTTGTGACTTGGAGTGGTCAAGGGTAGGACTGCACGAACTCACGATTCAAAAAATTGCGACGTGATCGTGGTCGTTGGATCCAAGCCATGGAAAAACCATTGGATCAGAACCTCCGCGTGGTATCACATATCGGGGGTTCAAAGGTTGAAAGAACTTCCTTTCGACTACAGAAGTTGCGAAGTGCCAAGCAATGAGGGCTCATGCGAACACGTGGCACATCTGTTAGGTGGGGACTGCGTGGTTGATAGGTGGCGTAACAACAAGTGCCCAGAGAAAGGTGGGAGCGGGTGACAGTTGATGGACACATGTCACCTGGGAAAGAGTCAACCCATTGTTGACTTGTTGTGGTTCGGGGTTTCACAGGATGAAGAAGTTGCACCTTGATCGCTAAGGTTGTGAAATGCCGAGAGATGAGATCTCATGCGACGGGCGACAACGACACATCTTGTAAGCAGAGTACAATGGAGGAGACAAGTGGCGTGTACACGTTGCTTGGAAGAGTCCATGTAATGTTGACCTCTCGCATCTCAGGGATTCACAAAGGAGGAGCACGAGGGCTCAACACTCCAACTAGCGAAGTCGCGAGTTGCGAGTAGTGCTAGTGTTTAGCCTAGCCTATGGTTACATGTAGCAAGTGCTAGTGAGGAGGGAGCCATACCCATATCATGTCTCAGGTATCGACGTTTGGAGAAAGAGGAGTCGAGAGCCTTGACTCCCAACTTGCGAGTTGTGAAAGGTGCTTGCGCTAAGGCCAGGTTGTGGTCGCTTGAAGGAGGATAAAGAAAGGGATGGTCTGTGCTAGGCCCCATAGAAATTCGGGGATTCTGTCCCTTGAAGAAAAAGACTAAAAATATAGGTTGCCGTAGTGGGTGTGTGACAAAGTTGGTGCTTCCAATGAATGTAATTCTTCAATACATATAAGAAAAAACATTCCGTGGTTTTCTCTTGCTTTGGGTTTCCACGTAAAACACTAGTGTATTGTGTATGTGTATAATTGTTCATTTGTTCTTTTCTTATTTACTCTACAATTATTGGATGATAATGATACATTGATATAACACTTGGATTATATGGCTAAAAAGGATTAAATTGCTCTATTACTGATTCCCCCCCTCTCAGTAATCCAACAATTGGTATCAGAGCCGGTTCCTTCAGGAAACAGTTTAACCACTGGAAGGAGATCATGGATTATTCTGAGAATGGAGTACCAATGTTTAATGGTCAGAATGGTTTTAAGTATGAGATGTGGAGCATAAGGATGGAAGTATTTTTACAGGCACAGGGACATTATATTTTTCTATCAGTTGTTACAGGATATGATAGTTCAAAAAGGGAAAAGACTGCAACCAAGAAGGAATTGAGGAAGAATAACAAAATAACAATGGATTTCATCGGGGAAGGATTACCTAATCCGATAAGAGAAAAGGTTGGTAAATGTTCATCAACAAAATAACTTTGGGATAAGTTACATGGCATATATTCTTCACCCATCACAGATTCATAAAATGTGAAAGAAGATGCAGATACAAATCAAGAAGAATTATGTTCACCATGTCAACCAGATTCAAAATATGAAGAGTACATAATCACCATAGGTATGTTGTTTTGTTTTAATTGTGAAAAATGTGGACATCTTGAAACAAAATGCCATGAAAGAAATGAGACAAAAAACTAATTGAAAAGGAAGACATTTATGCAGAAGAATTGATTAGTGCTTTAGATGAACTAAGAGAAGAAAACTATTCACTCAAGAAAGAATTAATGAAAAAAAAGGAAAGTGTTCAAATTTTTGAAGAAGCCCAACAAGTAATCGATAACTTAAGAACTCATCTAGAAGAATCCAGAAAGATCAAAGAAAATCTTGAATATCAAAAGCAGTTTTTGGAAACCAACATAGCAACACAGAAAGAAGAAGCAGAAATGAGAGAGAAGATATTGATAGATCATCTTAAGGAAAGAAATAATGATCTAAACCATATTGAGGGAGAGTTTGGTCAAGAAGAGAAAGGACTTGAAGAAGAAATAATCACATTAAAAATTCAACTTGAAGAAGCGAAAAGAACAGAAGAAGTCATGAAGGCTCAGATAATGAAGAAAGAATAAGAGGTTGAGAAGCTTGAAGAAGAGGTTGTCACATTGAGAAGTAAAATCGTCAAGCTCAATAAGAACATTGAAGATACAGAAACATCCACATTAGTTATAGAGAATGAAGAGAAGCACTCTAGGTTGCTATAAAAGAAGAATGAAGAAAATATAAAGAGTTATGCAGAAGTACTCAAAGGAAGGAATCATGGTCAACCAGAATCTAAGAAAACTATTGAAGATACATCTTCAATAAGACCATTCATGTTCAAGCCACAAAGAAGATTCAATCATGATCATGATCAGTCAAGGAAAAAATATAGAAGGAATACGCCACAAAGAAGATCATTCACTCCCAGGTATGAAAATTTATTTTATGGTAATTGTTTTATTGCACTAACTTTGGACATAAGGTTGCAGATTGCAGGGATTATAAAAGAAATGTTCAAGCAAGAAGTGCCTATGTGGTTGCATGTAACATTGAGTGTTACAAATGTCATAACTATGGAGACATAGCCAATGATTGTAGAAGCATGATCGATACTTCCATGAAAGAAAATATTGATATCAGATATAAGAAAGTATGGATAAGAAAATAGAAAGAATAGGTGAACAAAGACCAGGTACCAAAGATCGCAAGATTGACAATAAAACAAGATGAAGAAAATTGTACAGAGAAAATGAAAGATGTCAGATAAATAAAGGTTTGGAAAATAACTAAAAGAAAGGAAGGATAGGTAAATAAGGAACAGGTTCAAGAGATTGTACTTTCAGGCATTGTAGTGAAAGATGAATCCACAGACAGAAAGAAAGAAGTCAGAGTTTAGAGAGATAATGAATCTACCAATGAAGATGATGATGAATCTACCAATGAAGATGATGATGAATACACATAAGAGAAATAATTGTTCTGATCCATTCGGCTTAGAGAATCCCAAGTAATATGAATATTAGACAGGAGGAGTCTATGTGATAGATGTGACAGACAAAAGAACCATCCTTCGAGTAGTTTGCAGAGTTTGAGAAGACAAATTCAAAGAAATCAGTCAGCAGAAGTACATTTTGATAGATTAATCAAGACTTCATGATAGTATAATGATAAATGGGTCAACATTATGGAGAGTTGTGCAAGTAGAGTCTTGGAAAGTATGGACATATATGGATTCGTAAGAACACTTAGCAGGTTTGGACAGATATATGATAGTGGACGAGAGCATGGATTCATAGATTGGTTCAGAGAGTGGTTTAGAGACAAAGGAACATTATCATAATGGATGTTAATTACAAAAGAAATGGCTCAAACAATGCTAATGGATTCCAAATTGCATATATTTTTTGGAAACATGCAATTCATACATCAGTTCACATTCAAAACAGAGTAATGCTCAAAAACAACAATGAAAAAACTCCCTACGAACTATGGAAAGTAAGCGTAGACAACATCCTCTACATCAAGGTAACTCAAGGTAATATTTTATTAATTTAAATTTATGTTGATGATATTGTTTTGGAAGTACTAATGATAGGTTAAGCCAGAAATTTGCAAAGGATATGCAGAATGAATTTCAAATGTCATTACTTGGAGGACTATCCTTCTTTTTGGGTCTTCATATATTTCAAAGAAACTAAGGAATTTTTATTTCTCAAACTAAGTATATTAGAGAAATGCTAAAGAGGTTCAGAATGGAAGATTGCAATCTAGTTACCACTCCTATGCAAACCAGTTCCAAGTTGAGAAAAGATGATGATTCAAAGTCTATAGACCAGAGGCAATACAGGTCAATCATTGGTAGCTTACTATATGTGATAGCATCCAAACCAGATGTAATGCAGGGAGTTGGACAGGTGGGATGATTTCAAGAAGCACCAAAGGAATCACATGTATTAACAATGAAGAGGATTTTTAGACATCTCAAAGGAACACATGAGTTTGTATTATGGTATCCAAAAGGAAAGGATATATCACTTATTGCCTACACAGATGCAGATTGGGTAGGTTGCATTGATGACCGATGAAGCACTAGTGGAGAAACGTTCTACTTGGGTGAGTGTTTAGTATCTTGGCTAAGAAAGAAACAATCATCAATATCCTTATCTATAGCCGAGGCAGAGTATATTGCAACAACAACATGTTGTACATAGGTTCTATGGATGAAACAAACTTTGACAGCTATACATGTTGAGTATGATGAGCCCATTACAATCTATTGTGATAATACAAGTGCCATCAGTATCTCAAAAAACTTGGTGATGCACTCCAAGATGAAGCACATTCCAATAAAGTATCACTTTCTATGAGAACAAGTTGCAGAGAAGAAAATAAGAGTTGAATATGTGGGAACAAACTAACAAGTGGCATACATCTTTACAAAACCACTTCCACGTGAATCCCTTGAGTATCTTCGCCAGAGACTAGAAGTAATTTATACTCCAAAATGAATGCTTTTGAATGCTTATATTATATGTCTTATATGTACACGAGGAAGCACCATAAATAGGACAAAGGGGAAGGGATTTATCAGATGCAAAGGTAAATGCTTGGAGAGAGAGCATAGAGGCATGTTTCCAAGGGGAGCAATTGTCACAAGGGAAGAATGAGCGATATGACTTCAGAGTGATACCATTTGTCAAAGGGGGAGATATTATTCATATGAAGGGAAAGAGAGTAATCAGAGACTTATAAACACAAAGAAATATCAAAGGCACGTAGACAAGGGGAGCAACCCTAAGGAGAGTTCAGTCAGGGGGAGCAACCCCAAAGGGAGATACCCTTTTCCATTGATGTCAAATGGGGAGAGATATAAAAATTGATGAAGAGTATAAGAATGAATGTTATCATGACTAAGTGTTTCCATCAATGTTGGTGTTGCCATCAATGCCAAAGGGAGAGATTGTTAGATGATTGGCTTAGGTTGATGGATAGTTGGTATGGATTGTTGGTTGTCATTGATGTCAACCATTGGAGAGTGATAATGTAGATTGATGTCAACCCTTAGTGATTGATGTTAACCCTTGGAGAAAGTTTGGTAGTGAATTTTGGTAGCACAAAGGTTTGGGTAATGGTGTTGGCATGTTTACAAGAAGAGTGTGCTTGTCATTGATGGCAAGAACAACAACAACGATGGCATGTCTACAGCCAAGAACAACAACAACGATAACATGATTACAGTTATTGATGGAAAAAACAACAATGGCGAAGGTATGGTTACAGGAAATAATAGTAGCAACGTTGGCAGGTTTATAGTTGGGAGACAACAATGGAAAGCAGGCAGGAAAGGAAGATCAACAACGATGATGGCATGGAAAGATTAAAAACTAGTGGAATTAATCTCCATTTCAGAGTTTCAGATACAAGGAGTTGGAGGAGTCAAGATTCGAGACTCTTCATCATAGGAGTCTCGAAGTTGCGAAATGAGAAACGCCAAAATCCTGAAATAGGCACATCAAACCACGACTTAATATCCATTTCAGAGTTTCGGATACCAGGAGTTGGAGAAGTCAAGAGTTGAGACTCTTCATCACAGGAGTCCTGAAGTTGCGAAATGCGAAATGCCGAAATCCCTAAACAGGCACATCAACAAAGACTCCATTTTGGAGTTTTGGGGGTCGTGACATGGAGTTTTAGAGATTCGGGGATCGCGACATGGAGCGTCAAGATATCTCACCACAGGAATGCTGAAATTCCGGATTGCCGAAATGCGAAAAACACCTTTTGGTGCAGGTTTCGGATACCGGGAGTTGGAGTGTCGAAACACTTCACCACAAGAATACCGAAATGTGAAAAACACCTTTTGGTGCAGGTTTCAGATACTGGGAGTTGGAAGTGTCGAAACACTTCACCACAGAAATGCCAAAATGCCGGAATGACGAAATGAGAAAAACACCTTTTGGTGCAAGTTTCGGATACCGGGAATTGGAAGTGTCGAAACAATTCACCACAGGAATGCCGAAATGTAGGAATGCCAAAATGTGAAATCGCCAAAGCAATTTATGGATAAACACTTGGTCACAACTGTGGGCATGTGAAGGAAGGAGCTTGCAATATTGTAAGGCTCCATTTCGTGATCGGGAGTTGGAAGAGTCAGAGTGACTTGCAACAAATTCACGAAATGCGAAATTGTGAAATGTAGTTTCGAATAAGGCTGTGGTCACAGCCAGTGCTCACATCTGTGGAAGATGGAGGAAGGAGCTAGTGCAACCAAGCTCCATTTCGGAGATCGCAACTTGAAGAGTCGAGATGCCTCGCAACAAGAATTTGCGACATGTGAAATGCCGAAATGCCGAAATGCGAAAATACCTTTTGGTGCAGGCTGTGGTCACCGCCTGAGGCCACATGTGAAAGGAAAGGTGAAAGGTACCAAAGGCACACGACTCAATAGGTTCACAGTGTAACTGCTAGAAATGACTGATGGTTTCTGTCAGAGGACTCGAAGAGACTTCAGGGTGATCGCTAGAGAAGATGAAGAGTCTCAAGGCATCTGGCAGTGGAATAAAGACTGTGGATAGAGGCGATTGACAGATGGAAGAGCGTTGAATCTTGTAACTGCAACAAAGAAGATGAGCTCAACTATGATAGAGAAGACGAAGAGTCTCGACTGCTAGACAAGCTAAGGAATCTCAGCATAACACCCAGTGATGATGAACGCATGGGTATAACCGCCAGAAAAGATGAGGAATTTCCATGATGATCAGGAAGAGGACTTGACACGAGGAGAACATGAAAAATAGAGAGAGTGTTTTGATGCTCGAGGGGGTGAAGGGGTGGAAATGTGGAGTGGAGTGAACATCCTGATGTAAAAAACAATGGCAGTGTGTAGAGCATCAGAAGGATTGCACATATAGGATGCAGAAGGTGCACATAGACTATAAGAATGTAGAACAAAGAAGAGATGGCAACTGCTGTTGAGAGTGATTTATATGTGTAGAAGGAGGCAGAGTGTAGTAGATGAAATACACAGAAGAGGAATGGTGCATAGAAGGGACATGGCACGCAGAGCATAAAGTGAAACAGAAGAAAATAACAAAGATGCATAGTTGAGACAGTAAAAGAGGGCTCAGGTGCACTTGTAGAGAGAAGCAAAAGATCAAAAAGAGAAAGAAGATGCAGGCAGAGAGACAGTGATACAGGAGATCAGAGCAATATAGTAGAACAATGATAAGCCTGGTAAGACAATGACAACTATTGAATCACTGTAATAAGTTTCAGTAGAAAATATTTATATTTCAGGGTGGTAGGGAGGTTCTAGGGAGGATTGTTGTCCTCAGAGGTTCAAGTGGGTGCTTGAACACATGGAGTTGTAGCTTCCATCTAGTTGCAGCTAGAGAAACCAGGGTGGCAGGGTGGTGCAAGGGAGAACTGTTGTTCTCTGCTATACAGGTTTGTGCCTATGTGACTGGAAGTTGGTGCTTCCATCCAGTTGGTGCTGGAATACTTAGGGAGTTGGTGCTTCCTTCTAGTGGGTGCTAGAGAAACCAGGGAGTTGGTGCTTCCTTCTAGTGGGTGCTAGAGAAACCAGGGAGTTGGTGCTTCCTTTTAGTGGGTGCTAGAGAAACCAGGTTGTTAGTGCTTCCTTCTAGTGGGTACTAGAGAATCCAGAGAGTTGGTGCTCTCAGCAAGTAGCATCTTGAAATACAGAGGTTGTAGCCTAATTATGAGTTGGTGCTCATAAGTATGATAATGTACAAAATGTAAAGATTACGTATCATATAAAGAAGAAGAGGTTTTTACCCTTTATGGGTTTCCTCAAGAAATATCTGTCTCTGTGTATCTCATATGTGTGAATGATGCTGAATGTTCTATTGCTTACTTCCCTGCATTATTGTGATTGTCATTATGTGTTCTCCAAATAGTTTAAAATAATCATAATTGTTTAAGCACGGTAACAACTGATTCACCGCCCCCTCTCAGTTGTCCAACAATTGGCATAGGAGCCGGCCCCTTTTATCTAAGGGTAGATTCTAGAGATTAAACATGTCAAGACATGAATGAAATTCAACCAATAAGGCCCCTCTGTTCAATGGAACAAACTTTGCCTTCTGGAAAGTTAGAATGAGAACCTACATAATGGCTTTAGGTGCAGATGTTTGGGATCTGGTAGATACTGGTTATGTAAAGCTAGTTGTACTAGCTAATAAGGATGACAAGCTAGAATTTAGCTTCAACGCTAAGGCTATGAATGCTATCTTGAGTGGGCTTGTAGAAGAAGAATTCGTAAAATCTATGCACCTAGGAAATGCCAAAGAAATGTGGGACAAACTCATTAGCAGTTATGAAGGTAATGAGAAGGTAAAGGACGCCAAGCTTCAAACCTACATAGTATAGTTTGAACAACTGAAGATGAAAGAAGATGAAACTGTTGGAAAATACATTTTGAGAGTTGAAGAACTGGTAAATGCAATTAAATCACTTGGTGAAAAAATTGAGGAACCTTCTTTAGTTCAAAAATTTTTGAGATCTCTACCAAATAGGTTCAACCCGAAGGTCTCTGCTATAGAAGAGTTTAATAATATAAAAACCTTGGAGTTTGATCAAATTCTAGGAACATTTACTGCATATGAAATGAGAATAGTTAAAGATAAACCCACCTCTAGAGAAGCATCATTTAAGGTAGACAAGAATGAGGATTCTAAGCCTGATGAAATTGAAGCAAAATTTGTGAAGAGACTGAAGAAGGGATCAGCAAAATACAAAGGTAAACTGCCTTTCAAATGTTTCAACTGTGGTAAGATAGGTCATTTTGCAAATAAATTTCCTCACAAAAGAAAGGATCAGACATGTGATGATGAGGAGAATCACAAACACATAAATTTCTTTAAAGAGAATAATTTTAAGAAGAAAATTCTTTGTGTAAACAATGATGATGATCCTTCAAATGATGAAGACAATGAATCCTCTATTGAATATAAACTAAACGATTTTATGCTTATGGCTATGGGAGATTTTGATGATGAACACATAGGAGGTGAAATGGATGATGAAGAATTTGTGGTGGATATGGAAGGTGAATTAATCAGTGCTTTGGAAGAAATTGACAGACTCAGAATTAAGAACATAAAGCAAAAACAATTGCTGATATAGTTCGAGAAAGACAGTAAACTGCCTGATGAAGACTTTGCCCTACTAAAAGTGGAATTAGAAGAGGCAAAAAAAATCGAAGACATTATGAAACAACAATTATAAAAAAAGAAGGCAAGATGTGAAGCTCTGGAAAAAGAAGTAGTGAAAACCAGGAAAGAGTTGGAGAAGTTTCAAGCCTTGTATCATCAAAATCTGTCAAGTATCAAAGCATCTGAAGAATTGGCCACCATTTTGAATCAAAAAAGAAACCCAAAGATGAAAACAGGCCTGGGTTATGAAGAGGGATCAAGTAGTGATCAACTAGGCAACAAAGAACCCATCAAGTTTGTCAAATCTACCATCTATGACAACAAAAAACCTGCAGAAACAAAATAAGATAATCATCTGCCCAGAAGGAGTAATGAAAGAGGTACCAGAAATGAAACTATGGATCAGAGAAATAATGTACTCTCTGTTCAAAGAAATCATCAACATAGAATAAATCAACCTTATCAAAGAAGACAACCATTTTCCAGGTACCAACGTTTTTTCTATGGATATTGTTTCTTTTGTTCTAACTTTGGTCATAAAGCTGTAAATTGTTCTTTAAAATTAAATTATGAGCAATCAAGACATTCAAGGTATAGATATCT
>JASDQU010100055.1:64717-99891 GCA_032191745.1 Picea mariana | reverse complement strand
GTTTAAAATAAGCATAATTGTTTAAGCACGGTAACAAATGATTCACCCCCCCCTCTCAGTTGTCCAACAAATGGACCCAAGGTTGTTTCATGTATAATGGTGTGAGTTTTAATATATTTTAAGGTAAGAATATTCTAGATGGATAGTACATGTCATTCAATTTCCGGTGGTATGTGGAATGTCACATAACTCCTCACGGTTAGAGAGTTATGGCCATGAGAAGTTGGAGAACCCAGGTTTGGGTAATGGACCCAAGTTTGTTTGATGGATAATGGTATGAGTTTTGATATATTTGTAGGTAAGAATATTCTATATGAATAGTACATGTAATTCCATTTATGGTGGTATGTGGAACATCACATAACTCCTCACGGTTTGAGAGTTATGGCCTTACGAAGTTGGAGGACCCTCATATGTTGGCTTGAAGCCCCAAAAGGTCAAAGAAGTCAAAGATCTTGCAAAGAAGAAATTATTATTTAAATGATAAAGTAAAGTGACAAAGTCAATAAGGATTATTTAAATAATGAAGTGAAGTGACAAAATCAAAGAATATTATTTAAATGATAAAGTGAGGTGACAAAGTCAAGGAGGAATATTTAAATGATAAATTAATGGAGAACTTTCTAATTATAGAAAGTGGTCAACCCTAAAAATGAGGAAAATACGTTAAGTGACCTATAAATGGGTTAAGTGACCTAGAAATGGGTTAAGTGACCTAGAACATGCTTCTAAGGAAGATATTTGGAGAGTATAAATAAGAGGCAAGGCTCTCTCATTTTATATCACACTGGAGCATATTGAATATATATAGGTGAATGAGGTAATCGAAGGATATCTAAGCCGAATTTTAGAGGGAAGATGAATAAAAGAAGTCCGGAATTCAAGGGAGGATAAATTCTTTTGATGATGCTTTCTAAGGTATGTTATTTACAGGTCATCTCACAATTTGCGCAATAATTTTTTTTCTAGAATGATTTAGACCATGGAATTGATAGGAAATTGAGGAGACATATACAAGTATTTGTGGTAAAAAAATTAGCTTGTGGGTCGTTGCATTTTTGTAGTTAAACTCCGTGGAAAATAAGGTTTGTGGCTAGTCCCAAAACTAGTATAAAACATGTGTTTTGGGTAAAAACGTCATAACTTCTTCATAACCGATCCAAATTCAGTAAGACAAAATGTGTTGGTTATAGTACAGTCTATAGTATTCTGTGTAACATTTTCGTATCTATTCAAATAATATTCTGTGAGGGGCACACTCTACAAGGTTTCTCTCTAGAATAAACCATAATTCAACAAGATATGCCAATTTTGCTATAACTCCTTTTCTGAGAGGTTCCAAGTAGTGACACCTGGATGAATTGCATAAAACACACTAAAGAACATTGTGTACTATTTTCAGATATTTATTCATTACAAGTACATAGTTATGATTATTCCAAGTTAGGGTTGTTGACTAATCCAAAACTAGACATGTGAGACTAAAGAAAAGTTTGATGAAAATGCTAGTCTTTTGTTGTTAAAGTTAAGGAAGGTTTGTAGGTATGTGATCATATAAACTAGGTCTATTACAGAGTTACAAATCAGATTTGTATGATGAAATTGATGAGGACATTTGGTTGAGGTACATGTCGGGTACATGGTTGAGACAAGTAGCTGATGATTTGACACATACATGAGGTGTATAGTTGATGATGTTGGTACATCTTGATGATTCATAGTTGATGAGTAGTTGATACATGATTGGTACATACTTGGTACATGGTTGGAGGAACTTTTTAGTAGTATTGTGTTCACATGGTTTATGGATGATGTAGCATACTTGTATTATTAAAAGCACATATTGATCTTGGTGATGATTATGAGTTGTTGTGTTATGCTTGGTTGATGCACATATTTGAGAGTTGTCTTGGTGATTAATCTGATTTGGTTGATAATATTGATGAGACAAGTTGTTGTGATAGGTTGTTTGGACAAGTTGTTGTGACAGGTTATTTGTATAGGTTTGGTGCATGGTTGATGCACTTGTTCATGGTACAGGTTGAGGTAGAGGTTGGTGCATGGTTGATGTCCCATAGTTTCTTATTCTTATCTTCACTTGATACATTCAACAACACCGAATATACAAGACAAAGTCGAATAATACTCGCCCTTCTCTCAAGTTTAGTGTTTGGTAGGTAGAGTTCTCATGGAAGAAAGGGCAAGGTAGGCGGTGAAATTCTAGTATTTTAATTTTTTGTGATGAGATAGAAGAAATAAAAAACATATAACATCAATCAGATCACCAAAGAGACTAATTCTGATGAGTTAAGAAAGAAAAATAGAGTTCAAAATTTCTTGAATCTAAAGCACCATTTAGATGAATTCTAGACCCTTTAAAATCCAATTTTAAACATATGAAAGGTTGCAGATGAAGGGAAAGAAAACTAGAAAAACATACATGAAAGGAAACACATAATTCAGGTCATCACCACATGAATCTTTGGTATGCAAAAACTTTGGACATCTCCACTTGTATTCTTTCAGATTCATAAATTTTTACAATGATCAATACAATTTGTCCTGTGTGCTTCTGCTAGCCGTTAACACATTAAAAATGATCCAATATATATATATATATATATATAAACTACCTTCCTAGGCTAGATAAGCCAAACTACCTTGCGATCCTATGATTTTGGATCCTATTACATCAAAAGATAACAACTTGTAAACTACTTGCTAAAACTAGCAATTTCGTTTTGCTGGAAAATAGGGGTCAAAGATAACATCATATCTCTCGAATAACAATAGTTGTTACAAAAATGGGAGAGGTTTTTGGATATGAACCCATTCTTGATAAAAAAATCTTCCATTTATTGAAAATTCTTCTCCATATTCTCGAGATCCATGCCCAAATATGATGACTAAAACATGAAAACATTAAATGCTAAAATCTGGAAAAATGGGATGTAAAGATTCGTTCAAGTATCTCAAACTATGACACCTGTGTAAAACATGAGAGGATTTTATTATTGGGTCCGTTCTTGAGAAAATCCTCTTTGTGTTTTTCAAAAAACATATTTTTTTGTTCGAAACGCAATCTTGAAGTTGACTACAAAAACAATAATTTCCAGAACTTGCGTAGCATGCCCGACAGACTTTGTGTAGCGTGCTTGATTTCTTAAAAAAAAATCATTTAGGTGTTGGATGCAACACTCCTAGAGGCTGAAAATGACTGATGTATCATCCCTTGAGTATTTCCCATTGTCCTTTAACCTTCTATGTACTTATAACACTTGCGTAGCGTGAGGTCGCTACTCAAGTTCAATACAATGTTATTTTTCCACAAAATGTAAATATGTTCTTTAATTGCTAATTTTGTGCTCAGATAGACTCTTCCAGCTTGAATCAATTGATGCATATCTTTAGTTACCATATTACCAAATGAATACATTCTTCTATAGTGGACTCAACAGATGTCTAGGATAAAATTTCTAATTCATCTCCAGAAAATGTTGTTTGCCACAATTTCCCTTCTTTTCTTCCCATTGAAATCTTCTCATACTCGATATTGATCCTTCCTTGTATTTTTTGTTGACCATTCATATCATCATAGTGACCAAGTTTTATTTGAACAATATCATTCACTACTTGATCAACAATTCCAAAATTTTGCAGTGCTTCCACATGAACATCCTGATCCCCACACAACAAATTTTCTGAGCTACGTTTTAAGCATGATATGTTGACAAATGCTTTGTTTCTACACTTATAGGATCCTGATCCCAATGATCCAAGGTTTTCATATTGATCTCATCACTTAACATTTATATAACTTGTGAATAACGCACAACAACCTGCTTGTCACCACCAATTGGACAAAATAAACCTTCTCCATAAACATTTTATGAAGAGAGGATGGACCTGTAATACCGTTGAAACAAATGAGGTAGAGTCCATTTCTTGTGCTTAAAAAATCTAGTTGGTATGGTGCTTATGATATCTAAATGTAAATGCTTAAAAATATTACAAATTAAATGAGTTCTCTTTAAACTTCCATCATAACCCCTGTGACAATAATGGCTGTAATGTTCTCTGTTCCAACCTCCACAACATGGGCCTACAATGTTTTGAAACTTCTCCATAGCAACAAACTGACTTGGTAGATCCCTATAAAGTAAAGGTTTCTCTGATCTCCGGTAGAAAGGATACGAGTGCATAATGCTTCCCAAACTAACCAATATTCCCTTTGAGAATAACTCTGTAGCTGGAAATGTTTTCCAAGTTTTTGCAAAAAATGATACCTACAACACTTGTGTAGCGTGCAACTATGAGCTACAACACTTACATAGCGTGTTTGCACAATGAAATTTATGCAACTGGTATTTTTTATTTTCTCTCAAATGATAAACTGGGTCGAGATGAATTTTGGTCAGCAACTTAAGATCATCATGATGCTTCCACTGGAGAAATATGGGAAAACCCGAGTTCACAGATGTCGAGAAAATTCAAAAATGGTTGTAGATGACGGTGGCTCATTTCTCGAAAATAGTGAATCATTTTGACCTAAAAATAAGTAAGTTTATTCATATTACCTCCATGCATCTCCTAAAAAAAATTCACGATAAACGGGCGCACAATTTAAGAGTTATGATAAAAATGCACTTGAATAGCATGTGATCGCTACACAAGTTTTGTTTTCCCCGATTTCCACGAAACCTGCATGCAAACCTTTTGCTGATGTTTGAAATGTGATGTCCAAAATCTTTTGAAAGTCAAAACACCTTGGAATGTACCTGATCATATCCCAATACATTATACGTGCTAACACAACCTGTACCAATAACTTGTAGTCAACCTGTACCAATAACCTGTAATCAACCTGTACCAACATATACCAACAACATGTACCAATAATATCCTCAATATATCAGATTTGATAACATAGATATCATACTCAATATCACAAGAATATCACTCCAACCATGTGCATCTATGTCTCTCTAGTCATGTGCATACAATCATAATCATGTGTAATAAACCGTCACACGGACTAGAAATCAAACCTTGACTGATATGTAGCCTCAAAATAAACCAACAACTTCAACAATACATCACAGCCAAAAGCACTCAACCATGTACCACAAAAACCCTCAACCATGTACCAAGAAATAGAAGATATTCCTCAACACTCAAACCAACGAGATCTATCAGTGATAAATACCAGACATACCAACACTGTATTTCTATAGATCTAGCTCATAAAGTAATTTCCATACAACCAACAACCTCTCTAGGGAAAATCCTCAATCTCCCATAACCATATCTCATGTAGACAACAGTATCAAACTACACATAAGAATATGACATACCTTTTGAACTTGTAGATAGATATGTTGTACCTGATTATTGTAGACTTTCTTGGGAACTTGCTTTCAAACTCTAGAGACCTAGCATCCACATCTACTCAAGTTTTCATGGATTTTTCCAGTTGTACGCGAATTTCTCTTCTACAAACAGTGTATGTATGCGCCTTCCTCCACTGTAGACCGCGTATGTACGCGCCTTCCTCCACTTCAGCCCACATACACATAAAAAAATAGGATTTTTCATAAATTCTGCAACTATGAAACTTTCATCTTCAACCCTACATTGTTTCCTCAGACTTGTGTAACTTCAGATGTATCAATGAGTACCTGCAATAAACCTTTCAAAAAATAATAGATATTCAATGTGCTCAATGGGTGCTAATAGGAGACCCTTTCTCTCTTATTTATACTCTCCAAGTAGCTTCCCCTAGGGGTTACCTTCTAACTGTTTTACCCAACTTCCTTTTTTTGGGGCTAACCCACTTCTAACCACTTTTTCCACTTACAACCACTTTATCCACAAATAGTAGACTCACCACTTCTAGTTTCAACTAATTTATTTTTAATTATTTTTTTTTTGCAAAAACTTAACTCATGATTAACTCCTAGTTACAACCACTTTGACTAGGAAACTTATTTTAGGAGCTTCTAGAATAAATTGACTTCTTTGACCTTCTAGGGGCTTCTAGATAACTCATGATTGTTCTCTAACTTCAAAAAACCATAAATCCCTAAACATGAGGAGTTATGCGACGTACCACATATCACCGGAAATGTCACGACATGTACTATCCATATAGAATAGTCTTACATGCATATTCACTGATCTTCGTTCCTTTATACATCGAACAAACTTGGATCCCTTAACTATACTCTTGGGGCTATCAGATTTTTCTAACGGACTTGCTTCAAGGGTTGGCATCAATGAAAACCAACCCAATTAATCAACACCAGGTGGGTATGAGAAAATATTAACTAAGAGTAGTGTGAAGGAGATTAACCTTCACCTGTCAATCTCCCTGAGAATTTGAGAGAGACTCCCTGGTGGTATCATGGCTTGGCACATGGGTGGCTAGAATGCTAAGAGTGGATGCATCTGAGCCTACAGTTGGGTGGAAATACAAAAACCCATAGTCAGTTGGTCAACTAGCTATGATTTGTAACAGATAAGTATCCCATACTCTATGTAATTTGTTTCATAAAAAAGGGTTGGATGACTATAATTATGTCTGAAATGCAAATGTATTATTTGTAGTTTTGATACTCATTTTACTGGTAAGACTTTGTGATCAGATAACTGCAAAAATATAAGGTTAAGAGTTTCGGGTTTGTTAAGTCTAGGGACATACTCTTATCATTTGAACCCCCTTTTTTACCATAGCAAACAATAATCATCGATCTAGTGAAGAGGGTCAATCCTAACCATCGAAAGACGAACTAATTCCAATCAACAAAATCCCTGCAAAATTTGATGATTGAATACCAGCCATTAGATATGAGCGCTGAACAATCTCGACCGTTGAGTTTCATAACCAAGATCGGGAGGGAGTTTTGCAACCCAAGGCACCAGAGCACTAGAACCCAAAATATTTCTAATTATAAACCCCTTTGGAAGTCTCTAAACATTGATGTTTTGGAACTAGGGTTCCAGCCCCTGGTTCCATGCCTTGTTACCTAAGACCAAAGGAAAGAGAGAGATAATAACTTCATAGTGATGTAGTGTGTTAAATTGGATGTCATGATGTCATGGGGTTGACACATTTCCACATCTAATTGTGGACGAGTAGAGTGTGGGCCCTGATAGGATTAATCCCTTTACATCGATGTCTTTGAATTTGTAGTCGTCGGATCTACCGACTGAGAGATATTAGTCATTGAAATTACTTAGTAAATACCATGAGTCTTAATCCCAAGGATTAATGTAATTAAATGTCTTGCAATCATGGGGATTAGTGTAATTAATTACCCCATAATCATAGGATGACAAACCTCGAGAGTTTTAGGTTACAAGATATAGGGAAAGTGTCGAGGTCCAAGATCCACTTTGACGAGAATCTTTGATCTGTTGATCGACGCTATAAATCTCCATCGTCTAATGCTTGGAACCGTGACCACACAAAAATCGTGAAAGGAACCCTGATAATCATCAGATCTAAGTGCAAGAGATCTTAGTCATATATCTCATAGACCCGTGACCCTACGAATTAATGTGGTAACTAGTCCCTTAATCATGAGATAACCCTAATTAAAACACCTCGTAAATCTTGGATGTTGGGCCTTAGAGGTTTTCGTAGTTACAGTTCGTAGAGAAAGTATCGACATATAGTACCCAATGGTGATGTATCACACTATGAATGACCCACATGTCATGATTTGGGAGGGCCACATGTCACACATGGGTGGTGCCATGTGTCACATCGATTTGGAATATTTTGATAGGGGTCTAGCTGGAAAATGAGTGCCACGTGTCAGGTGGTACAAGTGCTGCATGTCATTCCAAGTGGTACAAACAGATAGGTCCACGTGCCTAGGATGCCAATTGTATCTTGAATTTTTGTTGTAGGGAGGTTCTGAGGAGTAAGATTTAACAACAAGTCAATACCCAATGCTCGATAAATCTGAGGTGACGTCAGATGACTTCAATCAACAAATAAGGAACGAACAAGTGTCTACATCTTGTTGGGGAACTTTGTGTACAGTGATGACGTGTATACCACGTTATTCCAGGTGGTGATTGTGCCACATGTCAAGTTGAAATTGGAGTAATAGGAAGGTGGTCCATGGGAAAATGAGTGCTAGTGTCATGAGTAGATGGTGTCCACATGTCATGCAATGATTAAGACATGTGGCAATATAGGACAGGGCCATGTGTGCAAGGTGTCATCTCATCCCATATTGGGATTTTTGGGACCTTGAAAAATGTAAAAAGGGCCAACATCCGAGTGGTCGATGTCTCGAGATCCTGAGGGCTAGTGTCCCAAGATGACATCAAATAATACCACCAACCCTATGTGTGATGGATAGGTGTTAAGGCCTAGTTAAGTTAGCTCTCTGAGAAATTTTATAGTAAGAATTAACTGTTTGGAGGGCCAAGGGCCCGATGGAATAGGTGATGAGTGCCACACCTGCAACCACGTCTGTGATAAGGGTGAAATTTTTTGACATGTTAGTGCCACGTCGGATGGGAACGACGATGTGGAGCCACATGGATGCCATGTGGCAGTTAAGAGGCCTTCGTCCAATAAAGGACCTAAATCTTTAAAAGGACATAAATTTTGATCAAGATCTCTATTTTAAGAAAACTTGTAGTCATTGGAAAGCTCTCGGTGAGCAAAAGATGATGGTGTCCCTTTTAAATGGGTTCGATGAGCTTTAAGAAAAGTGAAAATTTAATGCCCCATCTCTTAAAATGGTACTTAGGGGGTTGGGTGTCTTACAATATACTACTAGTAGAGAATTATGTGCTAAAAAAATTCCCAAGTTATTTATATACTCAAAGTTGTATAAATTCCAATGGCGTTCTACAAAGGATAGATTTTTAAAGGGCCTAAGGACAAAGGAGTATCAATTGATATTCTTCTCTAATATACCAAAGATCTCCAAACACTAGTTCTCAGTTGAATTTTTCATGACACCAACTAAGGAGTATAGAATATACCCTTATCCATACTACCTAATTCCCTAGTACATGGCAATGAAATCCTTGAGTGTTGGTATTGGCATGCAATAGAAACATGACGGATTCAAGTTTATGTAAGGCTAGTTTCAGGTGTTTGTAGAAGGAATCTGATATACCTTAGGGAACATGGAAGGCAATTTCATATATAGGTGTTTTCTGATGTAGTATGAATAAAAAGAGTTCCAATATAGGTTACAAGGGTTTATAACCAGATGACGCGAGATGTATTTTCTATGTGTGTTCTTCCCTAACCACAAATTTAATTACAAAACAATATATCTCTATGTTATTTAAAGATATTGAAATACATCTCCAGCCTAATTTTTTTTTCTAAAATTTGGATGTGTGTTGGCTCAAGGAAGAGCTTTAATATCAGTTGTAGTGTTCCTTAACCCTAAGAATTGAAACACAAGTAAGGTATATAGAGATTATAAATGAAAAAAATTAGAGACAAGAGACAAACCAGTTGAAAATGAGAAATATACACTTGTACTAATGATAGTCAAAAGAAAGAAAGCAATGTTCACTTACCTATTAAGGTGGGGAAACCTTCCATTGAGTAGATCTCCAAATAAAAAACTATAAAAACATTCCATATCCTCCTAGCTATTTAAATATATCCACAACACAAAAAATATAACTACTTGTGGTCTCATCATTAATGATTTCCACCCACCTAGTGGGCCTAATTTAATAAATAAGACCCTTTTACATTGAATAACTTTCCACTACTTCTATAATGGGCCTTATTCAAATATAATGGTTTCATACATTAATTAAATAAATCCTAATTAAACTAAAGTATGGAGGTTAGGGTATTACCCTAACATCAATAATATAACACCTAGTGAAACCCCCTCACGTGCATACTTTTCATAGTAGGTTGATTCCTCCTTAATTAATAAACTTGAATCAAGTAATACTGCTAATAAATTGAAATTACAAACAATCATGGAGTTTCCTACACACTATAACCTCCACCATCTTCAAATCCTACAAGGCAAAGATTTTGTTTTTGTGGTGTTATGATCCGAAAAGATCTTTTAAACGACAATGGTTGAGTTATTTAGCATGTGTTAATTAACCATTTAGGAATATTAATGATAGAGGAAGAATTATGAATGAAACATGACAGCCATATACACATATACATATCTGAAATAAAGCAAGAAGAAAAACAAACCACAAATACCAATATGATAACAGAGTTCGGCAATCTCGCCTACGTCTCTGGGCCTTTGTCTCAATGGGTGAGGCTTTCTTATTTCTGTTCAAATATTTAAAAGTACACCGTAGTAGTGCCAAAAAGGTTACAAACTAAATTGGTCTTGTTCTACTAGATCTCTAGAACCCAACAAAACTGACGACACTGAAATTGGATGATCGAAGCTCCCAGAAATGGCCCGCAAAGGTGCTCTCCACAACACCTTCCCTGCATAAAAATGGCTTTGTCTTGGAAAATATTCAGCATAAGATTGCTTTGAATCTTCTCCCATGGATTCAAGAAGCCTTGGTGTATATAGATCTGAATTTGTTAACCATCTCCCAACTTCCCCCAAAGATTTGGCCTAAAAAAGGGCCCAATATCCCCCAAAAATGACCAAAATATTTCAATTCTGCTGAATAAAACGATAAAATATCTATTATAAAGTAATAAAACCCATTTTTCAAATAGATTGGGTGCAAACCCCTTTCTTAGGGCTCGTGGTCATATAGAGCGCATCCATGTGGCCAAGTACTAGCCATTATGCACTGGCCCCCTCCTGTAATCCAGCTCCTGATTGCATTAACTGCCATATGTCCAGAGATTGGAGCTCCACGCACCATATATATGGGTATAGCTCCTGGTTGACAGGCTAGCCCGACTGACCAGGGCTAAACCCTACGTACGCGCCAACTTAACTGCAGTCTGGGTCATATGTAGAGTATCACGGGACCATGATCTAGGGCTAAGATCTTAATACACGCGCCAACATACAAATGTAGGGGCATATGTTAAACCGTTGAACCATGGGTTGGGGATAGGCCCAAACCCTTTCTCGGCCCGACTGTCAACACAAATCAATTTATATATAAGTGGCACCAACATACAAATGTAGGGGCATATGTTAAACCATTGAACCGTGGGTTGGGGCTAGTCCCCAACCATTTCTCGGCCCGACTATCAACACAAATCAATTTATATATAAGTGGCACCAACATATGGTTAAGTGACTTCGGTAGGTGGGCTGGTAGCCTGACCTACACAAAGATTTGGCACCCATGAGGTCCACGGTTCGAACCCCATAAACTCCAACATTTTACCAAAAAATATAGCCAATACATGGGCGCCACGTGGAAGGCCATGTCTGGGCCACGTGGCATCATACCATATGCCAACTAACTGCCATGTGTCAGCACACTATTTGACCATCTTCCAACCACGTGTCTGCCATGTCACATGCCACATAAGCATCATACAGACTTTCCATGTGTCACCCTTACAGTGGTGACATGTGTCACTCCCTACTTGGCCCACCTGTCTATCCATGTCAGTGCCAACTACCCTTCCACATAAGCTATAAGGTCATACAACCTGTACAATCAACTGCCATGTGGCACTGTATGGACTATACAATCATCATTTTTTTTCCTATTTGGCAAAGCAAACAAATCACGATATATGGAGCATACGATGTCCGTTTGATCCCATTAAAGTTGCGTTGGATTCATATCAATGAGACCTATGCACACGTCCATTTTGAAGCCATTCCGAGAACTTTGATTTTTAGGCCTTTATAAGCCCCATCAAGCTCCTAGATCCAATTTTGGATCACACCTCCCCACTAAGGACCTTTTGGTCCCTAAAAGGTTACTAACCAATGATCAAGTCCGGGATATGCCACCCGAATTGTTCCCTATATTTGAACTCTGTCTTGTGCACCTGTCTCATCAAGATCAACTGTAAAACAATCATGATAACTGATAGCATATTGTTAGCCATTTGTACCCTGTCACATCTTACTGAAGCCACTATCATCCATGTAGACAACATTAATAATGATAGCATAAAAAATATGACTGCAAATGAGATGATATGTTTATAATACTTGCATGACATTAGCTTATATTGAATCAAAGTGTGTTTGATATTCCATTCTACAATCATCTCATGTTCTTGCTTAAGATCAATTACTTGATTTGAAATGATTATAGGTGTTTTTCTTGCATGAGTCGCCTTTCTTAATTGTTCCATTTGTCGAAGAGATTTATTTGCCTTTAAATGATGAGCATGAACCACATATTCTTAACCTGCTTTGGTTAAGTGATATTGATTCTTTTCCATGTAGAAGATTGCTTTACGATCATACAAGTATGAACTGCCTAAGACCATTCCACATTCATTGAGTGGTACCACATCACATGTTACCTCATCCACAAAATTAGATGAAATTACAAATTTTAATGTGCATTTATTTTTTATGTGCAATTGATGATTGTTGCTTATCCATTTAAGTGTGTAAGGCTTATGATGCATCTGAGTGTTTAATCCCAATTGTTTAACCAATTCCACTAAAATCAAGTTAGATTAAGATCCACTATCTATCAATGTGTCGACCTTAGTATGTCTCATTATGACCCTTATGTGAAAAAATTTACTTCTAGAATCAAATCCATCACCAATTTTACCTGTCAAACCAACCAATGAGACTTTAGATTCATTACCTGAATCCAATCCCAAGTCTGTTGGCCATGTTTCTGCTGCAATTGTTTGCCTCCCTTTCCTTTCTTTGTACCACTTTGGTCTCTTCTTGGGATGCAATTTCCAACAATGGTCCTCATCATTCCCTTCTTTCTTGCAATTCTTGCAAGAGGGCTTCTCTTCCTTTCTTTCCATTGAATTTTCCTTTTTTCCATTCCACCTCTTTTTGTYCTCTTTCCTTGAAGACGATTCCCCTGATACACCAACTCCTGTTTTCCCCGCTTCAATGTATGTTGCTTGAACAAAAACCTCATCAATATTAGTAGGTCCAAACATGAAAACAATGTTTCTAATATGTGCAGGTAAACCTCTTATATACTTCATAAGAGTTTATTGGGTATGTAACGGAATATCTACCATCAATGCTATTTTACGAAATCCATCTGTGTATTCTTGCACTATTTGTCCTTTTCTTAGTTTAAGATTTTTCCATTCAATTAAAACTTTCTCTTTATAACCCAAAGGATAGAATTGCTTTCTAAGTGCAGAAATAAAACTTTACCATGATGGAAATACATTACCCACTTGTTGCATGCCATTTTGCAACTTTATTTGCCACCAGATGAGTGTTGTGCCTGCAAGTCTAAGCGTTTCCAACTTGATATGATTTTCCTCATCCTTGATTTGTTGCACACTGCAATAAACCTCCATATTCCTGACCCAATTTTCAAGTCTCTCTGCATTAACTTCACCATCATACATGGTTAATTCAAATTTAACATCAAGTTTTAGTAAAAGAATTTCATTCTTATGTTTATGGACATGTTTCTTTGCAGTGTATTTAGAACTTGAACTTGAAGAGGAAGGAGAAGAAGGAGGTGAATATGGAGGTGAAGGAGGAATTTGAGGAGGATCCTCTCCTTATTCAATTTTTCCCTTGGAAGATTCACCCAGATTTGATCTCTTCCATTCCAAGTATTCCTCATACAAAACCTTCATCATCTCCGACATGGCGAATAAATTTTTTCGAAACTCTTTCTCATCCTGAGAAAGTCCCTCTTCCGATGCCATCTTCTGGCTTTGAGAAGTTATCTTTCTCAATCCAATCAATGGATTCTATTCAACAATATCTCCTTCACCACAATGTAGTTTTTCCCTGGTTAACATGCAAAACTCAAATCCAAAAGTCAACTTGCTCTGATACCACTTGATCCGAAAAGATATTTTAAACGACAATGTTTGAGTTATTTAGCATGTGTTAATTAACCAGTTAGGAAGCTTAATGAAAGAGGAAGAATTATTAATGAAACATGAAAACTATATACACATATAAATATCTGAAATAAATCAATAAGAACAAAAAAACATAAACACCAATATGATATCGGAGTTCAACAATCTTGCCTACGTCTCCGGGCCTTTATCTCAGTGGGTGAGGTTTTCTTATTTATGTTAAAATCTTTAAAAGTACATCACAGTAGTGCCAAAAGGTTAAAAAATGAAATGGTMTTGTTCTACTAGATCTTTGGAACCTAACAAAACTAACGGTGCTGAAATCAGATGACGAAAGCTCCCAGAAATGGCCCGCAAAGGTGATCTCCTCAACAACTTCCCTGCATAAAAATGGCTTTGTCTTGGAAAATCTTCAGCATAAACCAGATTTGAATGTTCTCCCATGGCTCCAAGAAGCCATGGTTTATATAGATCTGAAGTTGGTAACCATCTCCCAACTTCCCCCCAAGATTTGGCCTAAAAAATGACCCAATATCCCCCCAAAATGACCAAAATCTCTCAATTCTGCTGAATAAAACAATAAAATATCTATTATAAAGTAATAAAACCCATTTTTCAAATAGATTGGATGAAACCCCCTTTATTAGGGCTCCTGGTAATATAGTGCACATCCATGTGGCCAGGCACTATCCGTTATGCGCTGGCCCACTCCTGTAATCCGACTCCTGGTTGCATTAACTACCATATGTCCAAAGCTGGGAGCTCCACACGCCATATATACGGGTATAGCCCCTGTTCCATTAACCCCTGGTTAGTAGGATAGCCTGAAAAACTAGGAATAGCCCCTACCTACGTGCCAAATTAACTGCAGTCTGGGTCATATGCAGAGTATCACGAGACTGGGATCAGGGGCTAGGCTCTTAACACACGCGCCAATATACAAAGGTAGGGGCATATGTTAAATGAACCGTGGGCTGGGGCTAGGCCCCAACCCTTTCTTCGTCTGACTGTCAACACAAATATCTTTATATATAAGTGGTGCCAACATATGGTTAAGTGACTCTGGTAGGCGGGCTGGTAGCCCAACCTACGCAAAGATTTGGCGCCCATGAGGTTCACGGTTTGAACCCCATAAACTCCAACATTTTACCAAAACATACAACCAATACATGGGTGCCATGTGGAAGCCCATGTCTGGGCCACATGGCACCATGCCATACACCAACTAACTGCCATGTTTCAACACACTATTCGACCATTTGCCAACCACGTCACTTTCCACTGTTCATGCCATGTAAGCGATGTATGAACATGCCACGTGTCACCCTTTCAGTGGTGAAACATGTCACTCCCCGATTGGCCCACCTCTCTGTCCATGTTAGAACCAACTACCCTGCCACGTCAACTATACGGTCATATGACCTGTACATTCAACTTCCACGTGGCACTGTACGGATTGTACAATCATAATTGTTTTGCCTATTTGAAAAAGCTAACAGATCGCGATATCTGGAGCATACGATGTCTGTTTGAGCCCGTTCAAGTTGCGTTGGGTTCATATCAAAAATACCTAAGCACGCGTCCATTTTGAAACCATTATGAGAACTTGTATTTTTAGGCCTTTCTAAGCCCCATCAAGCTCCTGAGTCCTGGATCCAATTCTGGATCATGTTATGCTATGTGCACTCATTATTTTCTCATCTAGTATGAGAAAACACCCCCTTTGTCTATGATGACTAATATCAACAATAATTTGATGTGTTGAAAATTTGTCTTTGAACATTACCCCTCATAAACCCCCTCGACTTTAATAAGGATTTCATCCTTTATATTTTTGGCCTTGGATTTTTTCATTGTCAACATATTAGTGAAACAAGAAGATATTGGTTATGAGAATGTCATTTATTATATTAGAAATATCTTTTCGAGCATAGTGTTGAACTGCACTAATTATGAGAAGTTTCCATTTTCTGTAGTTCATTCAATACAAAATATCCAACACTGTATCCTTCTTATCTGCACCAAAGTTGAGGAAAATTTCAACCCACTATAGTACGTGTTGGGGCACCACAAAATCAATGGTGATTTCTTTCTTTCAACGCAACTACATTTGAATCCAAAATCTGATGGTATCCTCTGACACCACCCAAAAAATTTTCATTGTCGTTGGATTTTACCTTTAGAAATTGTAATTTTGTTGTGTTTTTTTCAAATTGGCCCCGATGTAGTTGGATATCTGACTGCAATGGAGAAGGCGTCATATATCCGACTCCCACAAAATATTAGTAGACTGTTTCCCTTTGGCCTGGACTTATTCAACCGCTCCTCACATTTATTACAATAGCGGTCAATAGTCAACATCCATCGTAAATCTGACGTCTATTTATTTATAAAAACATGGAATGTTAGAAACATTTCAACATATTTTCTATACTAGTGACTACTTGCAGAGGTTACAAGGACTTGTTTTCTTGCAAAAAAACAGAATTATTTTAGTTGTTACTATAATTAGAAAATTTTGAAGTATGGAGCTTGATTTTTTAAGATCAATAATCATCAGTCAAGCTTGGTAAAAGAAAATGTCACATAACAATATTCTTGATCCACAAGAACAAAATCGACAATTACTTGCTATATTGTGAGATGGAGTGAAAAGAAAGGGTGATGGGAAATGTTATTTTCCTTGTAGTCAATGCAGGGGATTTAATAGGAGAAGATTAAATATCTCAACAACTAAAACACATTGTAGGGAACATGGACACGTTGAGGGGGGGAATGAATATCATCCATTGGTAAGTTGTTCATTATATATGTCTTTATATTGATCATTTTTGTAATTGTATGTATCCTTTTTATATTTGTTATATATACACTAATATCTTTTGATGGTTTGTAATTATAAAGGAAAGGCCTCCTAGGGCATATCCGCACATGGATAATGTGGTTGCAGAATAAGTGTCGGAGGAACATGGAGCTATGAATATTGAAGATCAAGTTAATGATCATATGGAAGACGATGATCATGTTGATAACATATTTTAGGATGATGGTACAAATAGATTGATCCATGATACATTTAATGTTAGAATGGATGATGATGATCATGAAAATGATGACTTTGATGATGTTCATTATTGACCTCTACTTGAGAAGGCATACAAACCCATTTATGAAGGCTCCAACATAAATCTTCTCTCTGCTATATTGTTGATAATGAACTTGAAGGTTATGAATGGTTTTTAAAACACATCGATCACATAGATGTTAAGGTATGTAATATATTTCATCGATCACACACACACACACACACACACACACACACATATTATCATGATAAAGGTTATCTTTGTTCCTCTAAAAACTTTATTATTATTTCATCAGTAAAATTAATATGGATGAAATACTTGTCATTAATATTCTTGATATTATATTAACCAGTTTGTTTTTTAATTTGTTGTACCAACTTTATAGATGAATATTTTTTACCACCGTCAAATATTTTACTTCACACATACCAATATTTATCTTCCATAATGAAATATATTGGAATGGAGTATCAAGCAATTGATGCATGTCCCAATGATCATATTATTTATTATAAATAGTATGAATTTGAAACAAAATGCCCGAATGTCATAGCGGTAGATATCGAACATATAAAGTAACAAAAAAGGTGCCTCACAAGGTTCTTCGTTATATTCTAATTATTCCATGCTTTCAACGATGTTTAGGTGCAAAAAATTAGCAGAATTGATGGATTACCATGCATGAAATAAAAGTGAAGATGACATTCTTCGAATGGCTCTAGATGGTTCTGAATTTAGAGACATGGAGAGAAAATGGACACACTTTAAAGAAGAACCTTGTAATGTTAGGCTTTCTTTGGCAACGGATGGTGTCAACCCATTTGCAGAGATGAGATCTACTTACTCGGTGTGGTCTGTTTTTGTTATCAAGAATAACATTCCTCCATGGATGTCAATAAAGATCCCGAGCATATAGTGTTGGCAATGATTTTTCCAGGTATTTTCTTACAACAATGTTTTTTTAATGCAGTGGCATTTCATTTGTTGTATTTGTTGCATAATGTCATATATTTAATTTCATTTACTCATACATATTATTTATGTATGTAAAATGGTTGTAATAATTATGTACTGTATATGTTCAAATCAATTAGGTAAGTACCAAGTTAAATATATGAATGTATATATCAAGCCTCTTATTGACAAGATTTTAGAGCTATGGAATGGAATCACCATGTATGATGTCTCTAGACCAATAGGGAAAAGGAAATTTCAATTCCATGCAATGCTTGCATGAACAATTCATGATGCTCCAGGGCTAACACATTTTTGTGGTATGTAATTATAATGTGCAATTTAATAGTATTTAATTTTATGAAGTTGATATATTAATCATGCATGTTTTTTAAATAATTCATTCATTATATATAATATATTATAATTGACGTAGTTAATGCATCTCTTGCAGGTCTTCAAACAAAGGGAAAATTTACATGTCCACTTTGTGGTCCTAAGATGAAATCTCGTCGATAAAAAAGTTTAGGAAAGTAGGTGTTTGATGAGTATAAGAACTTCCTCTATAAGAATCATAGGTATTGAACTACCGAAAAATGTCTTTTCAATGGGAAAGAAGGACCACATTAAAACCACAGAGAATGACACCTCACCTATGGAAGTTGCAATATAACAGAAATCGTCAAGGTACAAATCAAATTGTCTATCTATGATCATCATATATGAAATGTTTTTTAATTTTTTTTATAATGTGTTTTGATAATTTACGGTAATTGAAAATGAATTTTGTAATTTCCTTAACTATGATTCATGATGGTCATGATCATGAAGGTGTTAATGGGCTTCCATGAGGAATGAAAATTTATCCCAAATAATTCAGTAGTTTTGCCTACTATGAGAACCTACAGATTGTTCATTTGTTCGATACAATGCATATCGGAAAGAATGTAGTTGAAACATTATGGCGAATATTGGATGGAAGGAGTGACAAATTAAAAATTGTCAAAATTTGCAGTGACATTCAGGAAGCCAATCATGCAATGAAAGATGCCATTCAATTAAATAACAATGGAGACCAAATTAATATAAGCTCTCTTCCATGCTTATTGACAGAGAAGAAAAGCAATGTTGTAAAAGAAGTCATACGAAAAATTAAATTTCCCACAAGATTTTGTTTGAACATAAAGAATATATTAACAAAGAAAGGTGATTTTTTTTTTTTGGGGGGGGGGCGGTAAAAATGCATGATTGACATGTCTTCTTTAAGGTAATTATTCTGGTTTATATATTTCTATATTTCTATAATGTATGTTGTTGGTGTACTTTTTTGTGTGCTTTTGGAAAAAATAATGAAACGATTTTATTGTTACAGTATGTTCTACCTCTATCGCTCCCAGACAACTTTGACAACAATGTCAATCAAGTTATATATGATATTGGAAAATACATGAGGTAAGTAGTGATATTTTGCATGCATAAAGTGTTTGTTTAATTCGTTGTAGAACTTATATTTGACATTTGTTTTAGTAATTGTACTTATGTACTATATTGTTTATTTTTGTTAAATCTCATGATTTTCTTACATCACTTGTAGATGGTTGTCATCTAAAGAAATCCATAAAGAAGATATAACGTATTGGAAGAGAGAAATTCCTCGTCTAATGTGTGAAATGAAAAAAAGTCTACCTTTTTCATTTTTCAATGCACAAGAACACTACCTCATACACCAAGTTGAGGAGATTGAATTGTGTGGACCTATACACACAAGGTCAATGTGGATGGTTGAGAGGCACTTGAAATTTTTGAAGGCTTTGGTTAGACAAAGAGCATGTCCTGAGGGTTCTATGGTGGAGGGATATATGGTATACCAAACCATAGTGTATATTACTAAATATATTCCAAGGTTAGCATTTATTAAGATCCATTTATATTGGCACATTGGTGATCCAAACTCCATTAGCAAATTCGAAGGGGAGTACCTAATGGGGAAAGGTAGATCGAGGAAGGTGAAAGGTAATTATTAGATGGTGTAGATTAATTATAATAMATTTGACTGTTGGTTTTTATGTATATATCGTACTTAATTATTTCATTTGTAATCTTTAATATGCATCAATTATAAAGGTATACTTCCTTAAGTAATTATACATTTGTGAAATTTTGTAATTTTATTCTCATGCATCTAGTCAAGAGTGGGATGCACTACATTTATACGTCGCAAACAATCTTGATTGGCTGAAGGTATGGATTGAATGATGTAAACAATCTAGTCAAGGATTATCATGGGAAGGTGTGGCTTCATTGGTTAAATCAACACATCGCAATGGAGATACCAATATTACACAAAGGGAAATCAATTTAGCATATGGTTTAAAATATAATTAGGAAAGCATATCAATAAGCCATACTATTTAATTATTTTCAATTATATTGAAGTACAAGTTGATTTATTTTTTTCTTTGCATACTTTCCAAACATAAAATATTTACTTAATTATCAATCGACGATGTCATTTTTACGTGTTTGGCATATTGCAAGAAAAACACCATGAGGCTATGTGGTGTAACGGAGAATTTTTTTGATTATGGGATAACTGCAGTCTTTGAGGTGATGAATGTTTCCTCTAGAAGTGATAGACATCCAGAATTGTCAGAAAATCGTACTATGGGTATTTTGAAGATATTATTGAGTGTGACTTTAAATCCTAAAATTAGTTCTATTTGTTGTCAAATGGTATAGGCTACGATTGAATCAACGTGATCCTTATAGAACTATTATTGAACATGCTAATGGATTTACCGTGGTCAATACAAGGTTGCAACTTACGATTCTTCACGCAACAATTAATGACGAACCACGAGCACAACAACAAAGGGTATAAACATGTATTGTTCTTTGATTTGCTGCATTTACACTTATTTCTGCATGATATATTCTTCGCAAATCTCACAATTTTTATGCAGGAATTTGTACTAAGTTTTGCAGGAAGAGGACACTCGCACTTTGCTGTTGAAGTGATTTTCAAGAATCACAAAATTCTTCAAAGAACACATTCTTTGATAGAAATCTTGAAGGAGTTGTTACACAGAAACATTTTGCTGTTACACAACCACATTTTGCTGTTACACAGAAACATTTTGCTGTTACACATAAACTTTTTGCGCATCTCGATGTTTGCTGTTACACAACGACCATGCCGATCCACTATTATTTTCGCAAATTTCATGTTGTTACACTATCCAATTTCTCCTTCAAAGATGATTAATCATGCTATGTTGAAGCCATCTTCCATTGCCTTAACTTTCATGACTTCACACACACCTATTTTTCTGGGTTGCATACATCATTTCCCTTATCTTTTTCAATTCTTCTTTTGCCTTTCCAGTTTTCCTTCTGAATAAAACAAACTCCCGTTTTCCATGATTACATTTCCTTTCCATAAACCTTGTTGCTACTGAGATCTTTACATCTATAGTCCTACCATTCTTTTTATAAAATCGTGTTGATTGATGTGGGATTCCCTAAGGCCCACCTTTCAATAGTCTTTCCCCATCGACCTTGACACCTTATCTGGGATATAGACTAGAGTTCCTTTTTTAGTACCTTGAGGCTTGCATGCCTTAATGGAAAGCTCTCTCACTAGTAATCATGGGAATACATCAATGTCCCTTGATCGTTAGATCTTGCAAGTGGATCAACATCAACCCATCTATTCGCACTTGGCAAGATGTACTTGGGTACCTTGACACTCATTGACATCATTGGTGAGTTTGTCTCACATTGGTTAATGACATTCATCAATGGCCGGTAATCCAATGATTTCTCTTCATGCTCGACATCGACACATTCATTCACATGATGAGAATTGTACCATCGATTTTGTAGTGGGCAAAGACTATACACTTTTTCATGATCTTGCAGTAGTGTCATCTTCCATGCTCCAACACCAGCCATATTCCTATTGAATTGTTCATCATCATTATTGGGTAAGTGGAGGTATGTTCTTTTCTAATCTTTAATCATGTAATTCCTTATTTTCTAGTAATGAATAACTTTGGAAAATTCCCTCACCATGCTCTATTTCCTTTTTCACTTTCATAACCTATGCCAAGTTTCATAAAGGATATGCAACCACTTCAGTTGGGAGGGAAGGGAACCTATATTCACTACATATTCATTACCATTATTCCATTTTACCATCTCATCATTCCATTTATGATTCAATAACATTTATTTTCCAACGACACTTTGTTGCATTTCGATTGATATACATATTGGTATGATTCATAAAGATAAAGAAAAGGCTTTCTTATACACAATGATGCTTTCTTATGCACATTGATATCTTATTATTTCCAGTGAGTACATGGCTAAATTATTACAGCAATAAAATCAATAAGTGAAATGAATGATTGTTAACACAAGAACCAACATTCTTTGTATTCATTCTTGTCACACAATAACCAACCATAAGAAAATTTCACATGCTGTTACATCTGTATTACATGTTGTTACACATGTATTTTACATGCTGCTACTCCTGTATTTTACATCCTGGAAATATTCCTTATTAAAAAGACATCATCAATCAAATCCATAGTTTGAATGTCAAAAGTTCTTAAGAAGATCCATGCATGGTTGCATGAGGACATGCAACAAGTTGAGTTGGGGGGCATGTTGGGCCTGAGAAATGTCACATTTATATCCTCTTTTTCCTTCACTATTCCTTACATTTCATCATCCCATTAACCTTCCATCATACCATTTCCATAAATACACTTGGGTTTCACCTTATTATTTTCCACTTTATTCATTTTAGTATTATAAGTGAATTTGTGATTAAATATTGGAAAAATAACATATTTTCATTACATATCAAGGTTGGATGAGTTTGATGATGTGTGCAAGCATATGTGAAGATTTCAACAAAGTCAAATATTACCACCTAGCCTCAAATTCGAATTTCATCTTCAAGATTTGAAGATTTGAAGAATATTTGGGACAATCATTCAAGCATATTCAAAGGAGAAGATCATGAAAGATTTGGATGGCATATACTATCTAAGATATGTGAGAGATGTGTGGAGGATTTGAAGGGATCATATCTTCTAATAATGGGAAAGTAGTTGAGAATGGTTGAGAGAATAGTGGATCTGTAATTATGACACTCTTCAATACTGTCATGTATATACGAGAGTGTTCTCTCTTCATGAGAATCATCATGTTATTCATAATGGGGAGATTAGCTTGGGAGTTAGAATCATGTTATTCATAATTTAGTCTTGTAATTAGGAGAAGGGGATTCTTAGATTTGATTCTTTCATTGTTATTCTTTCATGCTTTGTCATTTGATTCTTGTAATATAATTTGAGATTGATATATTGTGTGAGCTCACATATGTCTTTTGTCATTCAACTCTTCACATGCTGTATTGCTTTCCTAGATTAATTTCCCATTTTCCTAGTTAGTCTTTCAATGCTTTCCTAGATTAATTTCTTTTCAGCAATTTAGATTAGATTACTTCTACTTCAGTCCTACATATATAGTGTGTGTGCTTCGTAAGCCTATGAACCTCGGATTGACAAATTAAATAGTTGGGAAAATACTACAATGGAATTAAACGACAATATTTCCGCCTAACAGTTGCTTGAGCCAAGAACAAAGACCTATGTTCTTCCAAGTCAATGTGAACATATATTTTACTCAGAGGTTCGAGGGGTCATGTTTTATTAGACATGATCCAAGAGGAAGGTCGGTAAAGTATAATGTAGAAGAATATCAAGAGGGTATTGAAGAAGAATATGATGAAGAGGATGAACATGAGTTAGATGATCATGTTCCAGAGGAAGATGTTGAAAAATTAGTTGAACTAGATGATGTAGGAGACAATGTTCATGAAGATGATATCGATTATGAATTTATCGAAAATGACATTGATGATGATGACGACGATGATGATATGGTCAATCCTTACAATGATGAATTTGGATCGGATGATACAGATGTGGACTTGGATGGAGAAGATGATCAATTACATTGAAGTGTATGAGGTATGCCTTAATATATATAATATTGATAGAATTATTGAATTGTATTGGTATATTGTATAAATTAGTTTTCAAGTTTAATTATGTCATTTTATAGTATGTTGGTATATGTTGTAGGAGACGTTTTTTAATTATGACAAAAAACACATTCATTTATTTTCTAGTACATAGATTTTGTTGGGTTTTGGGGAATTAAGAGTGACGTGGGGGGGGGGGGATCTTTCACCTTCACGTGGTTGGCCCCGTTCAGTAGAGAATATTAAACAATTCTCAAAACTAAGAGAAGCTCGGCAAGGTTAATGCACAACTATGCTTATTTCACCTTGTTCATTATTATATAATATTTAATAACTCAAATATAAGGCATGCCTGCTCATGTACTTGAAACCAACACATATAAATTACATGTGAATGGGGCCAACGTTGAAAGTTTTTCAATTTGTGCTTGTATGGACTGGAATTTGACATGGTTAGACTAGACACATGCATTGATGATATGGGAGGGTTTTCAGAATCAAACATGATTCACACAAATAATTCAATAATCAAACAATAAGACTATAGAATAATTAATGTGAATGGGGCCAATGTTGAATTTGTTTTTCAATTTGTGCTTGTATGGAATGAAATTTCACGACATGTTAGGACAACACACATGCATTGACGGTATGGGAGGGTTTCTGGACTCAAACATGACTCAAAAAAGAATTTGACAATCCAATATTATTTGGTTATTCTATAAAAACCCAAAAATAAGGTGCGCCTGCTCATGTACTTAACCCTGCTTATAAGTGACATGTGAATGGGGCCAACATTGAAATTTTTTCAATTTGTGCTTGTATGGATTGAAATTTTCCCTGGTTAGATTAGACACATGCAATGACCACATGAGAGGGTTTCCATACTCAAACATGACTCACACAAACAATTCAACAATCAAAGAACAATCCTATAGAATAATAAATGTGAAGAACGACAAGGACAATTTTTGGGGTGGCATCGCCTGCTCATGTACTTGAAACCGACACATATAAATGACATGTGAATGGGGCCAATGTTGAAATTTTTCAATTTTTTCTTGTATGGACTGAAATTTGACATGGTTAGACTAGACGCATGCATTGATGGTATGGGAGGGTTTCCATACTCAAACATGACTTGCAAAAACAATTCGAAAATCAAACAACAAGCCTATAAATAATTAATGTGAAGGATGACAAGGCTTCTAGCATCCCCAACATACAACTGGACTATGCCACATAAATTTTTTGAACTATATATGAAATTAAAACATATACACACATAAACTCTTGCATAAATATAGATATAAAAATTAAAACAAAAAAATACATTATGAAAATGCACAGATTCATACAGAATAATAATAAAAATACACATGCAACACACACAGGAATAACCCATAAAAATAAATGCATACATAATAATGCATCATGTAATTTAACACAAAAAGGACACTTGTCTTGGTAAAAATATCACCAACTGCATGCAGACCTTCCATGAACCTCCCAACCTTAGACCACACCGCTCATCACTCTCAGTAGTGGATCACCCCCGAGCTGGGACTAAACTCCACCTGAGTAAAGGGATTCCTAACTAGGATGATGTATCTCAGACAACAGGAAAAAATTTGTCACATGTGCCAAATTGAACTAACATCCTATAGTCCCTCATTCCCCACATGCTTTTCCCACCTGAGGAAGTGTGCCCCTTCTCTTCTCAACAATCCTTCAACTGCCCCACTTATTTTCTGGGGCTTTGGAAACAGGCCGAACATGAAGTCTTAGAGCCCTGTAGTTGCAGTTTGGCACCTTCGGGAAATCAATTCCCAACAATTCTCTCACCTAGAGAGAAATTTCTCATGGGACTAACAACCCACCTCTTCAATATCCCATGGTCGGCCTGACAACCCACTTCTTCAGTCCAACTCCTAAGCTAACCAGGTACATGTACATGTACATGTATGGGTACAGGAACAATGACATGAAGGTATGTATATAGTTATAGGTATAGGTATATGAAGGTACGAAGGATAACTGAATGAGTGAGTGAATGATGATGGAATGAATGGGAAAATGAACTAAGTTCAAACTATATGTATTAATTTTCCCAACTTGACACTTGTCATGTTGAGAACTACTTTGGCCCATTTGTCCCCATCCTTAGAATTTAGGATAAAATAATTATCCATACTTTATACTTTAAGGAATATTATTATAATATTCCTTTTTGGCTTAAGCTCCCTAGATTATCCCCTTATCCATAACTTTTAGCCCCCCCTTTCCCTAACTAGTGGAGTTTAGTCCCCCATACTCTTTTATCGTGGTCGGTCTACATGCAACAATGTATTATATTAATGATAAGACATATACAAAAATAATCTCACTGGCTTTTAGCATCTAGGCTCTCCAGCCTAATTCATCACATAATCCTCCTAGATTATAATAACTAGCTCACCATCCTATAAAACACAACATATACACAAAAGGTTCTCTGGCCTCAAAATCGTGTGCACTTAAGTTTGTTGTGTGTGGTATCCTAGATTGTGCACACTTCATCATTTTAGTGCGTAGTACATGTGCGCACTATACCATGGAAGGTGCATGCAAAAATGATATCAAACAACTCATCGTCTTAAGTACATTTTCATTTACATTTACAGTTGGGGTTCAGCCTAGGGGTATTACATTCCCCTCCCCTTATTTATGCACTATCCTCAGTGCAATAAATACACATATACAACCAAAATTTAAAAAATCCTCAAAAAGATGTAGGTATTCTGCCCGCATAGCATCTTCATGCTCCCAAGTTGTGTCCTCAGGACCATACCAGGTCCATTGGACCTTTACAAGATCTATGGATCGATTCTAGAGCTGTTTGATTTTTCGGTCCAGAATGCATACCGGACGTACTTGGAAAGTGCCTTCTTGCTCCACCTAAATCACATTCCAATCAATAACATGATTAGAATCATGTATATATTTATTAAGCAATGATACATGACATACATTATGAATGGTCATTGATGTAGGCAAGGCAAGCATGTATGCTAAAGGCCCAATTCTCTCTAGGATTTCAAATGTCCCACAATATAGAGCTTCCAATTTTGAACAATTTCCCAACTTCAGGGAACTTTTGTTGGCCTTCACTTTCAAGAATACATGGTCTCCTACTTTAAATTCCCTGTGAGTTCTTCCCTTATCAACATAGTTTTTCTTCTTGTATTGGGTAGCCTTTAAATTATGTTTTATTTTCAACATTTTCTCTTCCATTTCCCTGAGTAATTCTAGCCCAACTCCTTCTCTATCTGTTGGGTTGTCCTATATTACCAATGTGTTGCACCTTCTTCCATAAAGTGCCTCAAATGGGCTCATCTTTAGAGATTCTTGGTTCCCATTGTTATAATAAAACTATACTAAGTGTAGGTAGTCTTCCCATTTTGATGATTTATTCATCACATACATCCTCAACATATCCTCAATCACTTGATTCACCCTCTCAGTTTGTCCATTTGATTCTGGATGATAAGTTGTTCTAAAATTCAAATTTGTTCCAAATCCCTTAAATAATCCTTTCCAAAATTTTGATGTAAATTTTGGATCTCTGCCAGACACAATTGTCTTGGGTATACCATGTAATTGAGAAATTTCTCTCATATAAACATCAACAATGTTGGTTTCCTTGTGACTGAGCTTTACTGGAATAAAATGGGAATCTTTAGTAAGCTTATCCACCACTACCATAATAGAATCATGCTACTTGTTTGTTTTGGGAAGTTTGGTGATGAAATCCATTGTTACAACTTCCCATTTCCACTCAGGAATGGGTAATGGCTGCAACAAACCAGCTAGGTGTCTACGCTTATCCTTTACCTTTTGACACTCCAAACATTTGGCAATAAAATCAACAACTTCCTTCTTCATTCCTGGCCAATAATACTGTCTCTTAACAACTGCAATAGTTTTCTGATAACCTGGGTGACCGGCATAAGGTACATTATGCATTTCTCTCAATATTAGATTCTTCAATTCCTAGGAATTTGGTACATAAATTATGCCCCTGTACATGAGAATTTCATCATTTTCTAGCTTATAGTCTTCAATTTTCTGTTGCAAAATATCTTGCTCTAATTTTACCACCAATTCCTTGTATTGCAAATCTAATTTTGTAGCCTCCAAGATTCTGTCTTTCAAATATTATTGGTACATGATAATGGTTGTAACATGCAACTCATGCACTCTTCTGTTGAGTGCATCAACCACCTTATTCTCTTTCCCTTTGATATGATTGATATCAAAGTCATATTCATTGAGAAATTCTAACCACCTGCTTTGCCTAGAATTTAGAGTGGGTTGATCAAATAAATATTTCATACCATTATGGCTTGTCCTTAGCTCGAACCTTTCCCCCATGAGGTAGTGCCTCCACTTCCTCAAGGCATGCACCATGGCTTCCAAATCCAAATAATGAGTGGCATAGTACCTTTCATGCTCCTTCAACTTCCTTGATTCATAACATGCAACAAACCCATTTTGACTGAGGACTCCGCCAAGTCCTTCTTTACATGCATCTGTGCATACAATGTAGTCTTCATTTGGATCTGCAGTCCTTAAAATTGAAGAATTGGTTAATAATTGATTCAAGTGTTGGAAACTCTTTTCACAATCCAATGTCCATTGAAACTCCACATACTTATTTTGTAGGGAAGTGATTGGGTGTGCAATCTTTGAGAATCCTTCAACAAATATCCTATAGTAGCCTGCAAGGCCCATGAATGATCTGACCTCTGTCACATTCTTTGGCATTAATCATCCTCTAATGGCTTCTATCTTCTCAGGATCCACTGCTATCCCTTCCTCTAAAATGATATGTCCCAAATAATGAATTTGATTCTAATAAAATGAGCATTTTCTCAATTTTGCATACAACTGATGCTCCCTTAATACTTATAATACCATCCTCAAGTGTTGTTCATGCTCTTTCTCCGATTTAGAATATATAAGAATTCCATCTAAAAATACAATGACAAACTTATCTAAGTATTCTCTGAAAATACCATCCATTAAACACATGAAGACAACCGATGCATTTGATAAGCCAAATGGCACCATTGTGAACTCATAATGACCATACCTTGTTCTGAAATCAGTCTTGCTGATATCTTCTTCTTTAATTCTTACCTAATGATAAACTGACCTGAGCTCAATATTGGATAATATTTTGTCATCTTTCAACTGATCAAAGAGGTCATCGATCCTTGGAAAAGGATACTTATTCTTCACAGTTACTTTGTTCAACTGCCTAAAGTCAATGCAAATTCTCAATGTTCCACCCTTTTTCTTCACAAATAAAATCGGGGCACCCCAAGGTGACACACTTGGGTGTATATACCCCTTCTTCAGGAGCTCTTCAAGTTTCAATTGCAAATCCTTCAATTCCAATGTACTCATCCTATAGGGAGTCTTAGATACTAGAGTTGCTCCAGGCATAAGATTTATGGAGAAATCAATGTCTCTTTTAGGGGGTAATATTGGTATTTCTCTAAATACCTATTCTAACTCTTTTAGGATTGCATAATCTTCAATATTTGGCACTCTATCCTTAGGTGTTTCCTCCATATGTGCTGCAAATATTTGTCTACAATGCCGAAATTTCTTGGATGGTTATTGCCCTGGGAATTCCCTGCACTGTCCTTAGGTTCCTTTCCTCATCCAAGCAAGTAAATTCCTTGTTATGACAGTCTAGAATAACATGATGTTGGTTCAACCAATCCATCCCAATTAGACAGTCATAGGAACCTAAAGGAAAGATGTTCAAATTTTCCTTGGTGCTCATTCCATTCATGTCCATAGAACATGAATTAACCATCTCATTAAATTTTCTTTTGGCTCCAGTATCCAGCTGCACCAACCAATATTTTCCATGCTTGCTTCTTGGAAAATGCAAAATTTCCACCATCTTAGGATCTATATAACTATGACTAGATCCTAAATCAATTAAAATAGAAATGGTTTGGTTGTTGATCATACCTTCCACTTCAATCATATGTGATTGATACTCTGCTTGCTTGTTGTCCAGGGCTGCGTATATCCTTGGTACATTTTTTCCCATGTATTCCACTGTTTCAGCTTTTGTACATTGTGAATATTTCTCACTTTTTCACCTATTTGAGGACAATATCTAAACATATGATCTCCTTTACAAACCCAACATTGAATAGGTGGTTGTCTTAGACTTTGCCCCCCTGTCTCCATCATTCTGGGTTCTCTAGAAGTTGGTTGTCCTTGAGGACTATTTCTGAAGAATGGTGGCTTAGTCCCCTTCTTCCTCCGATCCATCTTGAATTTATTCTTGTCTTCCCAAGCTTTTTGGAAAGTTGGCCTTGCTTTTTGTTGATCATATAGGCATTTATCTTTCCTTATGGTCTCCTCCAATGTTTTGGAATCATCATATTGTATTTTTTCACTGATGAATGATGACAATCAACTCAAATACCCTTGAATCTTAATTTTCTCATCCTTGATGAAAGAAACATACTTCAACAGTTCTAAAAACATTCTTTCATATTCATCTATGGTCATACTCCCAAGTTTGAGTTCAAATAACTCTTTCATTTTCTTGTCATAATATCTCTTAGTCAAATATTTCTTTTCAAAATACTTCTTGAATTCCCTCCAAGTAACATTTTTCTCTTTAATGTGTTTCACATGCACAAGTTGATCCCACCACATGAATGCCTTTACCTTGATTTGATAGATGGAAATTCTTTCTTCTGCATGAGAAGAATAATTATGCAATTGAAAATACTTTCTCATGCCCAACAACCATGTCTCTGCATCTTCATCCTTCTTGTGATCACCATCCAATGTAGGAGGTTTGATTTTGTTCATTTCAACTCATAGCTCATCCACCCTAGACCTATTATGATTCCTGACAGAGGATGTAATTGATTTGTTGTGTGCTCTCCTATTGGAAGGCCTCGGGGAGTGATGGTGATGCATGCTAACACTTCTTGTTCTTCTCTTCTCATCAGGAGACCCATGACTTCCTGATTTGCTTGAGCCACTCTCCTTATCGAATTTATTTTCTATTCTGTTCAAGATCTGCATTAAATTCATGTTGAAGTCCTCCTACTTCTCCTTGGCTCTCATAAACCTTTCATTATCAACTTTATTTCTTTGAACATCCTTCTACAAATTTTTGATGGTCTCTGCTAGATTTATGTTTTCATCCTTTCCTTCTCCATGTCCATTGGAGTTTGTTCCTTCAATGCCCATATGGACATCCATCCCTCTGATACCATATTCATGGCTGTAAGCCCCATGTGCATCTTCCATTCCTCTACACTCTGTGTTGATCCTAGTCTGATCTAGTTGTTGTTAGCTCTGCAAAATTTGCAGCGAACAAAACTTTGTCAGGTTAACTCACTCATCAATTTCATGAAAAATATGAACCATTCTGGTTCAATAATAAATCATACTTCTTTCTTCTAATTTTATGAGAAATTGTATATTCAACTCAATTTTTTTGGGTGAATAGTTATATTATACTGTCCAAGACCTTTCCAATTCTTCCTTCCATGCTCAATTCTGAGTCTTGAGTATAAAGTTATGGCCTTTCAAAGTTAGTTGGGTCTTAAAATTTACCCTCCACTCTTTGTCCTGTAACTTTCTCATAAAACCTTTGTTTGACAAATGATTTACACCATTAGAAATCTCTCTCCAAGCTCTTCCATTTGAGCTGCAAAGACAAAGTGTACCTTGGTACACTCTGTTCTCGTCATTTTTGAGTAGCTAAAAATTCCATATTATAGCATATTGTAGCATCCCATATTTTACCATATTGTAGCATCCCCAACATCCAACTGGGCTATGCCACATAAAAATTTCGAACTGTATACAAAATTAAAACATATACACACAGAAACTCTTGCGAAACTTTATATATAAAACTTAAAACAGACAAATACATTATGCAAATGCATAGATCATACATAATAATAATAAAAATACACATGCAACACACACATGAATAACATATATTTAGCATGCAAAACAACACGATAAAGTAGTGCATGCTTCATGCACCTTTAACCAATGTGGATCACTTCTATGTCGCACCAATATCTGGTGTGCACTACTTTTGTGTTGCGCGCAAATATCTACCATGCACAATTTTGGTTCATGCACTAATACCTATTGCATGCAATTCTTGTGTCACACGCTAATATTCCACGTGCATTTCACTCTATACGATACACCATGCCAAAGTTTAGTATGTTCCCATCGTTCACCAGTACTACACACACACCATTAAGTAAACTATCGTGCGACAATAATATACCTACATTGCACACACACCAACAAAATTCCTTTGCGCTCTGCCAATACTACACACACCATGCATGCCAATATTATGTGTGCGCACACCCAATCCGCACCACGCAGTGTTAAATTTAGTTTGCACATCTGCACACCATTATTTTTCACGTGTTACCACTCTGCACAACGCAACGCAAAATTTAAGTGTGCACACTCGCACACCAAATATTTTTCGCACATTACCACTCTTTACTGCACAATGCCAAATTTAAGTGTGCACACATGGACACTAATATTTTCCATGCATTACCACTCTACACTGTGCAGTGCCAAATTTAAGTTTGCATACCCGCGCATAAATATTTTCCGCACATTTCAACTATACCGTGCAACGCCAAATTTAAGTGCGCACACCTGCACACCGATATTTTTCGTGCATTTCCACTCTGAACCACACTGCGCCAAATTTTAGCGCGCTCAACCATGCACCCTTATTTTCCACACATCACAATCTTTTCATTGTGCATCATTCATTTTTAGTGCGCACATTTATTTTTATTTTTTTATGCTCATCAATTCCTCCTGAATTCCGCTGCAGAAATTGGGACTTTTGCCTAACTTTTTCCCAATTTTGACCGTAGACGTTCTACAACTATGAAATTTGTTCAATTTCACCCTGATAACACCAATTCAACCTATAGAACAACAATAGATGCCGGTTGACATTCCTCGAACAAAGTTTTCCCAAACTCAATTCACAAATTGAGAATTTTAATCAACTAATCTCGCTCCATCTTCCATGGCTTCCCTGTAACTTCAAATTCGATCAATTCTCGTTTTGAATTTGCTAGGATAAATATTAATTAAGAATATCTCAACACTTGGCCAAATTTCTCAATTTTCCCATGAATTTAACAACAGTAATTAGGGCTTCTGCCCAATTCTACGCAATTGCTTCTAATTTTTACCATGGACGCTCTGTAACTTGAAATTTGGCCACTTCGAAATCAATTCTTTGTGAAATTTCACTTCAATTCAACTTGCTCGACCCATCCAGGCTCAATGTTGTAAACTGGATCTTTGATACCATATTGTAGCATCCCCAACATCCAACTGGGCTATGCCACATAAAAATTTTGAACCGTGTACAAAATTAAAACATATACACACATAAACTCTTGTGTAACTTTATATATAAAAATTAAAATAGAAAAATACATTCTGCAAATGCACATATTCATACAAAATAATAATAAAAATACACATGCAACACACACATGAATAACCCATAAAAATAAACGTATACATAATAATGCAACATGTAATTTAACACAAAATGGACACTTATCTTGGTAAAAATATCATCAATTGCATGCATACCTTCCATGAACCTCCCATCCTTAGACCACGCTGCTTATCACTCTCAGTAGTGGTTCACCCCTGAGCTGGGACTAAACGCCACCTGGGTAAAGGGATTCCTAACCAGGATGATGTATCCCAGACAACAGGAAAAACTCTGTCACAGGTTCCAACTCGAACTAACAACGTACAATTCCTCATTCCCCACATCCCTATCCCACCCCAGAAAGTGTGCCCCTTCTTTGTTCAAGAGTCCTTCGGCTGCCCCACTTCCTTTCCGGGGCTTCAACAACAGGTTGGGTAGGAAGTCTCATAGCCATGTAGCTGCAGTTTGGCACCTTCGGAAAATCAATTTCCAACAAATATCTCACCTATAGAGAAATTGTTCATGGGCCTAACAACCCGCCTCTTCAATATCCCATGGGCCTGACAACCCGCTCCTTCAGTCCAGCTCCTAGGCTAACCAGGTACAAGTATAGGTATAGGTATAGGTACAAATACATGAAGGTATGGAGGACAACTGAATGAGTGAGTGAATGATGATGGAATGAATGGGAAAACAAACTATGTCCAAACTATATGTATGCATGTTTCTAACTTGACACTTGTCATGTTGAGAACTACTTTGGCCCACTTGTCCCCATCTTAGAACTTAGGATAAAATAATTATCCATACTTTATACTTTAAGGAATATTAATATAATATTCATTTTGGATTAATCTCCCTAGCTTAGCCCCTTATCCTTAACTTTTGCCCCCCCCACTCCCCCCCCCCCNTTCCCAAACTAGTGGATTTTAGTCCCCCATACTCTTTTATCGTTGTCGGTCTACACATAGTGATGTATTATATTAAGGATAAGACATATACAAAAATAGTCTCACTGGCCTTTAGCATCTAGGCTCTTCGGCCTAATTCAACACATAAGCCTCCTAGATTATAATAACTGGCTCACCAAACTATAAAACACAACATATACACAAAAGGATCTTTGGCTTCAAAATTGCACGTACTTAAGTTTTCTACATGCGGTATCCTAGAATGTGCACACTTCATCATTTTAGTGCACAGTACATGTGCGCACTATACCATGGAAGGTACATGAAAAAATGATATCAAACAACTCACCAACTTAAGTACATTTTCATTTACATTTACAGATGGGGTTCGACCTAGGGGTATTACAAGGCCAAATTTTTGGGTGGCATCACTTGCTCATGTACTTGAAACCGGTGCATATAAATGACATGTGAATGGGGCCAACGTTGAAAGTTTTTCAATTTGTGCTTGTATGGACTGAAATTTGACATGGTTAGACTAGACGCACGCATTGATGATATGGGAGTGTTTCCAGACTCAAACATGACTCGCACAAACAATTCGACAATCAAACAAAAATCCTATAGAATAATTATTGTGAATGGGGCCAATGTTGATTTTTTTTTT
>JASDQU010100055.1:16409-64697 GCA_032191745.1 Picea mariana | reverse complement strand
TTCCCAAACTAGTGGATTTTAGTCCCCCATACTCTTTTATCGTTGTCGGTCTACACATAGTGATGTATTATATTAAGGATAAGACATATACAAAAATAGTCTCACTGGCCTTTAGCATCTAGGCTCTTCGGCCTAATTCAACACATAAGCCTCCTAGATTATAATAACTGGCTCACCAAACTATAAAACACAACATATACACAAAAGGATCTTTGGCTTCAAAATTGCACGTACTTAAGTTTTCTACATGCGGTATCCTAGAATGTGCACACTTCATCATTTTAGTGCACAGTACATGTGCGCACTATACCATGGAAGGTACATGAAAAAATGATATCAAACAACTCACCAACTTAAGTACATTTTCATTTACATTTACAGATGGGGTTCGACCTAGGGGTATTACAAGGCCAAATTTTTGGGTGGCATCACTTGCTCATGTACTTGAAACCGGTGCATATAAATGACATGTGAATGGGGCCAACGTTGAAAGTTTTTCAATTTGTGCTTGTATGGACTGAAATTTGACATGGTTAGACTAGACGCACGCATTGATGATATGGGAGTGTTTCCAGACTCAAACATGACTCGCACAAACAATTCGACAATCAAACAAAAATCCTATAGAATAATTATTGTGAATGGGGCCAATGTTGATTTTTTTTTTTCAATTTGTGCTTGTATGGACTGAAATTTCATGACATGTTAGAACAACACACATGCATTGACAGTATGGGAAAGTTTTTGGACTCAAACATGACTCAAACAAAGAATTGGACAATCAAATATTCTTTGGTTATTCTATCAAAACCCAAAAATAAGGTGTGCATGATCATGTACTTGACCCTGCTTATAAGTGACATGTGAATGGGGCCAACATTGAAAGTTTTTCAATTTGTGCTTGTATGGACTGGAATTTGACATGGTTAGACTAGATGCATGCAATGACCATATGGGATGGTTTCTAGACTCAAACATGACTCACAAAAACATATAAATAGGAATATATGTTATCCTGAATATCTGAAGGAAGGATATTCCCTATGTTGTATTCTTTGGCTTGTTGGACAAAAACACGTACTACTAAGAACTTATGGAGATTTCCCAGTTTTATTGTTTGCTTAACATAAAGTAAAGGATTGTTGGGTGATGAGAAATAGAGGTGAGTTTGTATACTTTACCAATATAAGTTTGTTTCTTCCGCATGGAACTTAATAGTTTGGATATTAAATACCTCAATCATCTCATGTCATATCTTGAAGTATATCTCTAAATTTTTTCAAGTATATTAATAATTATCTAGAATAAGTAATGTTGGTCGAGTCATTGCAAAAATTATTTTGTAATCAGAGATTGTTGGACATGGACATGCTCAACGGTGATCTTTGTATGATTGGAGAGATCATTCAAAATTGGTTGAAAGTATTCCACAGAGGAATGCAAATATACTCATCCAAAACAAAGAAAAATGTCCAATTGACCATGAATGTGCATTTGAGAAAAAAGTGGTTTAAAAGATGAATTGATTATGGTATAAATACCCATGAAAATTTTCTTGCATGGTTACAATATCTTGCAATGCTTGACAATCATTGGGAATCCATGGCTCCAGTGTGTCTATAAATTTAGGATGCATGCCACTCACATAATGGAAAATGACATGCTATCAAGGGCCAAAGAATTTGGCATGATAAGCCACCCATTCTCTAAGTCTATGAGGACTCAATTCACCAATTTACAAGGAGGAACAGTAACATAGATACTTATAGTTGGCTAAAAACATATGGATTGTTTTTTTTTTTAACAAAATCGGTTATGAGGCTTTATTTAATAAGCGGCAGAGATGGCTGCCAACCCTTACATATTCAAAATCAGAGTTACTGCTCTGTTTCCAATCTCCTTTCCAGGGAGTCTATACAATCTTAAACCCAAGAACTACCTGCGGAAAAACCCAACTGCTTAGAGCTGAAGCTACAAAATTGCATGCTGGAGATCCTCATAATGACTGGAACGATCGGTCTATCTCTCCACCGAGATGCTTCATTACCCGACCTTGGAAGAAGCTTCAGCGGTTGCTTCTGAAATCTTGCCTAGAACCTTAGTGAGCTCTTCCACTTGGAGTTCCAGCTTACAAAGTCTCTTCCCCAGGTCCCTCATCAGGTTCGCTGCGTCCTTCAGACCGGTCTGAATTTCATCTGAGAGGTCATCCTTTATGTCCTGCATTTCCATGCTGAGCATCTCCCATTTCCTCTGAGCCGTGGACACCTTTATACTCTCCAACTCCACCCTGATCAATTCGATTCTTTCCTTCGGAGTGAGGCTTGGTTTGGATGCTGATTCCATTCTTCTTCGGCGCTCTGAATATTTTTCCAGCACAGGAAGGGGGCACGAAATCATTTGGAGATGGGAGAAAGCTTCAATGGCTTCCTTTTTAAAAGAAAAATAGGGCCACCTCCTCGTGATCCCTCAAGATCCGAATCGGAATTCAATTATCTACTCTAGATATCGCTCGTCCACCGTATCTATGTTGGGACTGGAGTCCGTCCAGTCGGTCGAATCATTCATGTGGAGCTTCAGAGCGCAAGAGCCTAAATGATCAGGGGATGGTTTGATGGGACGTTTCCTCATTAACCTTTAGAAGCCCTTTGCTCAGAAGGATTCGCTGTTTTCCTCCTTATCAACTTGCCCATTCAAGGATCGCATAACGTGGTTCAATTGGTATTCCTGAAGCTGCAGCAGGAGAAGAGAAGATTTCCTGTACAACTGAGCCAAAATGCTGTCCTTAGGAATCCTTTTGGTGTTGAGAGCTTCCACTACCTGTTTAGAGTCTCCAAAGATCCTAATTTTCTGAATACCCAATTTTATCACCTGGTTGAGACCTTGCCAAAGAGAAAGAAATTCCGCTTGGTTGTTAGAGGCATGGCCTAAACCCCAAGCGTAAGCTTTATGAATTTTTTCGGAAGGGTCAAGAATTACTCCCCCTCCCCCTGCCTGACCAGGATTGCCTTTGGAGGCCCTGTCAAAGAAGAGACACCATTCTTTGAGCGACGATCTTCACTTTAGAAATTCCTGCTCCTCCATTCTTATCTCCCATTTTTGTATTTGCAGAGGTTTGATTTGATTCATGCCAGTATCGACTTGTCTGAAATCTTTAAGCCACCTGACTTCTTCCTCTGATAGGGGGGCCGAGTTCCTGATATTGGCCTTGCCTTTTAAGGCTTCAACCATCATCGTCCTGGATTTAACTGCCACCTGGGAGGGTAGCCTTCCTACCCCATTAAATATTCTGTTGTTCCTTTCCAACCAGATCTTCCAGCAAGTGAATTTGGGAATCCACATCCACACTGTTTTGAGAAGATGCTTTTTACTCAGGTCAAATGGGGATAAAGCTTGCCAATGGCTTATTAATTCCGGGGCCGAGGAGGGAAGCATTGGGCAATCTACACCTGTTAGAAGGACCCAAAATTCTTTAGAGAACTCACACTTGAAGAGGAGATGCACAGTGGTTTCTTCTTCCTGTCTGCATAAGGGATAGCAAGAGGGACCCTCCCAGCCCCTCCTCTTAAGATTATCGAAAGTTAGAACGCTATTGTGAGTCAATGTCCAGGCGAAGTGATCAACTTTGGGAATTGAAGGGAAGTTCCAGATTGCTTTCCATGGCCCAGGGTTTGTGGGGACCCAAGGAATATTTAGGGCTGCCTTGTAACCTGCAGCAGCTGTGTAATTCCCTGAAGGGGAGCCCCAGCCTCGTTTGTCTTTGGCCCGGGCACTAATCGGTGCCTTTCCATGGAGGAAATCAAGGAGGATCGTTGCTTCTTCATGAATATCCTCCAGGTAACTCCCCAAGTTCCAGCCTTGCCAGGATTGATGATCATCACTTTTCCAGAGGGAGATGTCCCATAGAGTTTTATGATTGTTGGCCAATAGCCATTCAACAATGTTCTTAGTTTCTCGAATTCCTGAGAGGGGATGATCTACAAGAATGGAGTCCTCCATGATGTGAATTTTTTCTCCGTTTCCCGGGATCCAAGTGAGATTTGACTGAAAGAAAGGCAGGGCTCGATGGCACAGATAGAAGATTGGGGAGCCCTTCGTTGCTTTTGGAGGTCTCTCAAGACAACGATCTCTATCTCCTCCAAAATATTTCTTTCTAAGGATTTTCTTGCTCCAGGTTCGATTTCCAGTGATCATTCGCCAAAGAAGCTTGCCTCCCATAGCAAGGTTATGAGCAGAAACATCTCTTATACTCAGTCCCCCTTCCAATTTTGGTTTCTTGACCTTGTCCCAGTTAACTAGGTGGAACTTTCTCTCATAGTTCTTGCCTCCTTCCCACAGGAATCTACGCATCATTGCATCGATTTTGTTTGAGATTGTTTTGGGGGAAAGGAGCACTGAGCACTGGTATATAGGAAGGCTAGAAATGACCGAATTCATCAGCACTACTTTGCCTGCTCTGGTTAACCAATTTTCTCCCCACACTTGAATCTTGAGTTTTAGCTTATCCACCAAGGGCAGCCAGTGCACCACCATAGCTTGGCCTTTGAAGATTGGAATTCCCAGATAGGTGAAGTTATCCCAAACTGAAATTGCTTCCATGTCAAGGATGTGCCCTATTTGCTGCAGTTCCCGAGGGGTACAATTCCAGCCAAAAATCTTTCTCTTGTGATAGTTAATTTCACTGCCTGAACAGGCTTTGTAGAGGTCGAGTTCTGACTTAAAGTTCCTTGCTATTTTAATGTTTGCAACACCCAATAATAGGGTATAATATGAAAACTGAGCGTGACTGACCTCATTGGTTGAAGGGGTAATTCTGATTCCTGGAAGAGTTCTATTTATGAGACAGCTCTGCAACTGGTAACTTAGCACAGAGGCTTGTAAGACGTAGAGCAAAGGGGAGAGCGGGCAGCCTTGTCTAAGCCCCCGAGAGGCATGGAAAAACTTGGAAGGACGTCCATTAATTAGAGGGGTGATCCATGGAGCTGAAATGCAAGCCTTAATCCACCCCATGAACTTCTGGGAAAACCCAAATTTCTTCATTACTGCAAACAAGAAATCATGTCTGACCCTGTCAAAGGCGTTGGCTAGATCCAATTTGACTACCATTCCTTTCTCTTTTTTTTTACAACTGATGTGTATGGCTTCCTAAACTAAAATTATATTATCAAGAATTTGTCTCCCTCTTACAAACCCTCCCTGATTTTCCGGGATCAATTTTGGCAGAATTTTCTTGAGCCTGTTTGCTATTAGCTTGGTGATTATTCTGTAACCGGTGTTGCAGAGAGATATCGGTCGGAATATCTTGAGGTTTTTTTCCCCCTTCTCTTTTGGAATGAGGGATAAGAATGAAGTATTTGTGTTGCCGCCCAATTTGTTGCAAATCTGAGATTTCGTGACCATCTTACATAAGTCTTTTTTGATGATGTCCCAGCAAAGGATATAAAATCTAGCGGTGAAACCGTCTGGCCCAGGAGCCTTGTCTGGGTTCATGCTAAAGACAACTATTTTGTTTTCATTAACACTGATAAGCCTGCTCAGTGACCCATTCACTTCTTCTGTGACCAGCTCTGGTATTTCTGTTAGCGGATAAGAGCTCGCGTCCAATTCCTCCATTGCCAGGGATGTATACATATTTTTAAAGTAGTAATGAGCCACCTCCTTAATGCTGTGGGCATCCTTGTATACTTGGTCCTGCCATTGGATATCATCAATAGAATTGTAGTTTATCCTTGCTTGAGTGTGCTTATGGAAGAAGGCTATATTCTTGTCGCCATCCTGGAGCCATAACGCCCTTGATTTCATTCTCCAGTAGATTTCTTCTTGCCTGCAACTTTTATGAAACTTACTTTGGATTTCGAATTCCTGGCTAAGGAGAGCCTGGGTGACATGAGTTTCTTCCATAACCAGCTGGTGGATTTCCAAGGTTTTCTGCACATTTTTCCTTTCCTCCAGGGGTGAGCCCAGCTTGTTGGCCCACGATTTAAGATTGAATTTAAGTCGTCTAAGTTTCTCTTCCCACACATAGAAGGGAGAGACAGTGATAGAAACGTTCCAAGAGTGTTGAACCAGGTTGAGAAAGTCACCGTGCTCTGGCCATAAAGGGCTAAACCTGAACGGAATGGGGTCTAGAGCAGAGCTAGGATGAAGGGAGAGGGAGATGGGTTTATGGTCAGAGGTATAGTGAGGGAGAACCTTGGGGGAAGCCCTCAGACCGATGGTCAAGAAGGAGGACTGGATAAGGAACCTGTCAAGCCTGGCTGCTATGTGACCAGGGCCTAACCTTTTATTTGACCAAGTAAATTTTTCATTGGTAGGAGGAATGTCCTCCAGCTCCCATTCCAACATCAAATATTCCACCCATTCTCTAGCAGGGTCCCGAATGATAGAACCCCCCTTCTTCTCAGCTAGCAAAAGGGTGACGTTTAGGTCCCCTGCCACTACTAAATTCTCGATATTGTGCATGCTAAGAAACGAGTGTAAATAATCCCAACAATCTTTCTTCTCCGTGACTAAGGCAGGGACATACATATTAAATAGACTTACCTGGTGATCAGATCCTTTGTGGTGCAGCTTGGTGAATAACCAGTGAATGGTGCCAACTTCTTCAACTAGCTCTAGCTTTGAAGAGTCCCAGAAAGTTGCCAATCCCCCCGAGGCTCCTCTGGCACTTACTGCCCTTCCAGGGCCCTTCTTCCAGAATGAATGGCTTATCCTTAGGAGGTCAGACTCCTCCAATTTCATCTCCTGGATTAGGAGGACTTCTGGTCTTTCAAGCCTTACTATATCCCTCAAGGCTTCTTCTTTCAGTCTGCTCCCGAGTCCTCTACAGTTCCAGGAGACGTATTGCATTATTTACTTGAAGGGAGAGGGAGCCCACCTTTCAGTGTTTTCCCCGGCTTCGCCCCTGATCTGGTATTCACCATCTCATTGATTGTGTACTGAGTACCTTGTGCCACTTCCTTAAAGGCTTGCTCTTCCCTTCTTTTCTTCTCAGTCTTCCTTCCTCTCTTTGGCTGCTCCGGTGTTCCTTTTGGGCTGCTTACCTCTGCATCTTCCTCTTCCGGGTTTTCAATATCTGTATTCGAGTTCAGACTAATATTTTCTTTGCCCGGGCTAGATCTCTTGGCAGGCGAGGATGGTTCCGATGGGACCAAAATTGGATCTTCCTCTCCGACTGTTCCTCCTTTAGGGATTTGGTGCTTTTGGGGGCCTTCTTGAGCTCTTTGTGAGGGTTGACTGTCCTTTGGGGGTTCCTGATGCCTTTTGTCCTTGCCTCTGGCATTATATGAGTTTTTCCCTCTCTTAACTTTCTGCCAGCCTTCTGCATCCTCTGTCCCAGTGATTGGAAATTTGGGGCAGTTTCTTTGAAAGTGTCCATGCTCCTGACAGTTCCTGCATTTGAAGGGCAGGTGCTCATAATCAAGTTTCTGGTAATGGGTCCACATTCCAACCGAAAGATTTACTGCTTCAGGAAGCCCTTCCTCCAGATCAACTTCCATGCAGATTTCGACACAGGTATATTGTCCTCTGTTTTCAGCTCTGTCAATGTACCTTCCAACTCCATTTCCTATCCTTTGCAGAGATTCAAAGTCCCAGCAGTGCATCGGGAGGTTAGGTAATCTGACCCACACCGACACTTCTTTAGGCGTGTCCACCAGAGGGTCAAAGTCCGGTGTCCATTTTTTCAAATACAGACCCTGCGTCCCCATAAAATAGGGCCCGTTACTGAAAATTAGATCCCGATCCTCTTCTGAGATAAATTCGAATACAAAAAACCCACGACCAACCGGGTAACAAGTAACCCCATGTGCCAGATTCAGCCGCCAATTTTTTTGGATCCAATCATCCGTGGTTTTGGAAGACGGCCATAGGCCCATAAACTGACCCACGAGCCCTTGTTGGGCTAGAGCCAAGGCAATTTTCATTGGATTCTCTTCGGGTAAGACGATTTCCGGGATCTCCTCCAGTTTTTTAATGAATTTCGGAATCATCGGTGCGACCATTTTCTTCCCTCTGCTGTTGACCAGCCTGCGAAAGGCCTCTTCGATCGGGATCGACGAAGGGGGGTCCACCGCCCCACCCCCTGGCGCTGCCATGGAAACTCACTGCTCACGCACCAGACCCAAACCCTAGAACTCTCGCTCGGCTCAACTCTTCTCTAAATGTTGTAATCTAAAAGTTGAAGGACATGGGGGTGGGCTTTGATCCACTTATGTGTGCATGGGTCATGATACCATTTATTATAGTATCTCTGGGTGCAACCACACATTCGACCACTACCTCAAGGTGTCCCCATGGCTCCAGGTAAATCCCTCATGAGAATTGAACCTTGCCCAATGGTGAAAAACTCCTCGCTTTCCACCATTGGATCCAACCCCTTTGGGCAAAAACATATGGATTGTTACAAGAACTTTCTTCATCCTTAAAAGAAATGATCCTCTTTGGTTTCCTAAGCTCATTTCCATCAAGTGTGTGAAGAATGAGCTTTCAACCATTGCCATCAATGACAACACTTTGATGAAATGTGCATTATCTTTTAACATATGTGCAATGCCTCATCTTTGCCCCATGAAATAAGTAAAATAATGTTAAAAGTAGTGGTATTTCACTCCCGCTGAAAACAACTCCCACTTATTCTACACCTCTCAATTCATTTCACAAAGTCGAACTATAGTCAAGCTCAACAGGGTCTTCTTTCCTCGCTAATTTTGCTAAGCTTGTTTCCTTGGCCATGGTTTCTCTAGATAGTTTCTTGGGATAATGGGAATCTCGTTAATCCATTCATGTGTGTCACTAATTAGATGGCGAGGCATCTATATACCTTAAGAGAGTTATATTTACTCCCATCATTTACCTGTGCTTGGTTGAATTTATTCACTTTGACATGCAGATCATTGCACATAAATCACATTGTGTTAGCATCCGCAGGGACCATCACAATGCTTTGTTTTAATTAAAAAGTCGGATTCCCCTTGTACGTACCATTTTTGACAAGGTTAATTAATAGTAATTATATATATATAATATAATATAATATAATATATATTAATTAAATTAAAAAAAAAAAATAATAAAAAAACAAACAAATGTCAAACTTATAATCATCCCGCACACGCCCATTCAATACTACAAAGCAAAATATGGTGATGGTCAGGCACCCACTTTAGCTGAGAAAAACTCTGAGAAAAACCTCATTCGAGGAGAAAGGAGCAAAACTAGTCTTGATTCCCTGACACACATTGTTCGATGCTTAGGGCAGGTTCAAAGAGAAAAAAATCCATCCGACGGAGGTAGAGGAGCAAAACCCCGTTTGACATAGGAAGAGCAATGGAGATATTCAAGGGTCCATGATTTCAATTGGACATTGACAGAGGCATAGGAGCCCAACTATCCGGCCAAACCTGTGGAGATGTCACCAAAATCAATAATGTCTCTCCTCTTGCTACTAAAAATGTCTCTCCGAAATTGGTAATCTTTTGTGAAATTTAGTTAAAACCCTATTTTTTACATTGGCATCATTGTCATTGTGAGAACAGTGTTAGGTTGAAAATAATATTGGTGTGGATTTCTTCCTAGTGGGTGATAGTAGCACGAGAAAATCTTTCTTGCATAAAAGAAAAATAGAATGTTATGACATGAAATAATTGTTCAAGGATGGAATAATATGATTTGAGCATGTGTTGAAGGAGAAATGAAAAAGGTGGACACCCTCCAACATCTGCAAGCGACAATCATCAATATGTCTCTTAGGGTTGAATCCATGCTTGAATTTTGTTATTTGAGTAGATGCTGTAAATTTTCTTCCTCCAAATCTTGTTGTGGTCCAAGTCTATAGTTAATGATCATGAGTACTCCACCAACAAAAAACATATAATGTAAAATATTTTACCAAGATTTGTAGTTGACCTTATTCTCCAACAATTTTAGACACTCCAACAACATGTATGCCAGGTGATTTGTGTCTGGGGTGAATTAGTTGAATTTGAGCCTATGGGCATTAGGTTGGGATATTGTGTAATATTTCTTTCAAAGACAATTGGTATGGATTTTATTGAGAATAAATCTTTGAATTTATCCTAAGGTATAGCCTCAATGGTCCAACAATCCTTTGCTCTAGACCCAGAATTCTCCATCTTCCATTCATAAATTTCAATATCTAAATTCCATCCCACAAACACGGGTGTTCCTAAATGTAGTTCTCATCTACCATTAGGTTTGACATCCTAATTTATTCCTTGTATAACTTGGTCTATTTTTCTGATGTCTAATTCTTCATCCACCAAACTTTGACTTCCTTGGGGTCTAGAGATATCATGATTCTTACTCCATTTCCTTTGAACTTTATTCTATCTTTTTCTGATGATATTATTTATTTCATATTCCTCGCCCATGGTCTTCTAAGTAACCCTACATATGTTGTGCCCCATTTGAAGAGGTCAATAACCTCAAAGATGAACGCGGTTGATAATCCTGATATACTTGTTTCTATGCCTTTTAATAGTCCAATGGGCTCTACAAATCTTTGATCCACCATTTTTAAAACGTTTATTGACCTAACTAGATTAGGCACCCCCATATTAATATAAGTCTCCTTTGGAAGAATGTTTACCTAGGATCTAATGTCAACCACAACATGTTGGATTAAAAAAAATTCAATTTATAGGTCAATTTTAGGATCATAATCATCTATAGGCATCTCTTTTTTATTCAATTGACACAAAATATTTATGACTTTAATTCCATACTTTCAATTCTTCAATATAGTCATCAATTCTATCATCCTTGCTATGGATTCTTCCTCACTTAATGAATCCAAAAATTCATCTAGAGCCTTGAAATTATTCTTTTTTATCTAATTTTCTAAAACTTTATATGGGTTCATTAAAATATTTTTTTTGTCTTGTCAAATATGAGTACATATTGCTTTCTTTCCTTCTAGGTTTTATTTGAGGGGTTCTTCACAAAAGTGCGTCCTTCCCTTTTCTTGCTCCCAATCTAGTGATCAATTTATATTCTTGGAATTCAATTTTTCATGTTTAGTCATGCTGTGTAAAATATTTACATTTATTTTATTCCTTGTTTTCTCTAGTATTATCAAACAATATTTTAAGGAATGATCTCCTACCCCACAACACAATTGTTACAAAATTTTAAATCAAATTGTATAATTGTCCTACGCACTATGAATTTCATTAAGAATTTATAAGGTTCCATAGAGCTCCAAAATTCAAATGCACGTGAACAAATGACATGTAAAGCCTCTTTGACCACTTGGCCTTTTTGTTAATTTATCCAAACCATGAAAGCTAAAAATTAAAATTAATCAATATGATTTGGAATGTTTCTAAATTCAAAGTCTGCTTTATTCCAAATACTTACCCCTAGACAAGTTCTACTCCCAATTTTCCTCTATGATACAAAAAATTTCTTTAGGTAATGCTTTGGTCATTATGTCTGATACCATCTCTTGAGTGGGCATACAATGCACCATGACCACCCATCATGAACTTTCTCTTGGAAAAAGTGATAGATAAAGGCTATATGCTTTTATTTGAGTGACATTACATGATTCCTACACAAAGAGAGACACCTTTGGTTATCAAACATCAAAATTTTTGGATAGTTTTGTCCCATGCCTATGTCATCCAAGCAACCTTCTTAGCAACACTAAATTTTGTATTTCTTTGGATGTTGCAACATATTCAAATTATGTGGGAGACATGGCTGCTAGTATTTATTTGCCACTAAGCCGTGCCACTAGGTTTGTTTGGGAAGAATCCCAAATTTTGAGGTGCTAGGTTGTTCATGAAATGTGTTGGGAAGTCATTCAGCCTCATTTTCGATGTTTCAATAGAAGGAACTCCCCTTAAAATCAATTATTTGACATCTTCATCATCATATTCAAATTCCTTTTTCTAAATATTTGCAAGTTCCTCTTGTTTCTTTCCACTATATTCTTCATTCAATACAAACATATTCACGTCAACAAAATCACCAACAAAGCTACAAATCAAATAGATTACTCTCATCAAAGATCAATCTTTATCGATGTGTGAACTTTTACTTTTTGTATCGTACCATTTATATCACATTTCCTCATGAGCGAGGAAGGTGACATGCATCAAGATGAGATCAATGGAAGCATGGAGGTATCATACAACAGTCAACCACAAGGTGTAATCAATGGAGGTGGCATGAATTTACATTAATCACTAAGGATTCTCAATTTAGATGCCAAAGGAAATGTCCTAAGGAACCATATCTCTGGGAATCAAACTTATCTAGTGATGGAAAACTCCCACTGATTAACAGTTGGACCACAACGTAGTCGTCACCTTAGAGAGATTTTTATGGTGAAGTATTTCTAATTATTTCTTATTTAAGTGAAAAACATATGAGTCATATTTGGAAAAAAGAAAGCCAAGTTTTAGAACAAGACCTCAAATTTCTAGCACATTCACAAGCATTTATAAATTCTTGACAATATTCAAATGTGGTTTGAAACTAAATAAGTGTGTTGCCATTTTATTTTTAAGTGAAAAGCTTATGGATTTATGTACAAATGAGCCAACCAAAATAAGTGTAGATCCTCATATAAAAGGAATGCCTAATATAACTTATACATAATCAATGAAGCTCACAATCAAGCAACTAGAAATTAATGATGATTTTGTCCTTCTATTTATGGGTTTATTAAACTACTAGGCTTGGCTCTAATATTCACGTGACTTACTAAGGCTCAACACCATAACTCAATATACTCCAATTATTCTATCCATTTGGATTAGGTGGGCTTCTAAACAATGCATTAACATGATGTTGGAAAGGCACCTGAGAGAAAATGAGAATTATGATAACTTAGTTTGAGTCATCTCCAACAATCTAGAAGTAAGGATTTCATATTTTATAGAGGACATATATGAAGTAAAAACATTCCCAAAATGGTCTGGACGCATGAGTTGTTGTATTGAATATGCTAAATAGGAATTCATATGGAATGATCTCTTCTTGAGCAACTGTAGTCTACCATCATAAAATTTAGATGTCACACAAAAGGTTGTCCAAATCCAAACAAGGCATGACTTCCATTAACATTCAAAATTGTTGATGGACATGTAGAATTAATGTTTGTATAGTTTGTTCTTATACCGATCAATAAACTGACTCATAAATGGCTTGTATATTAACATGCACTCTTTTCCAAGGGATCCAACATCATGAAAGGGATAATGACATCAACTTGAATGGTTGTTACTAGTTAGAAGACTTATAGGAGAAAATCCAAACCGAACAAGGGTAATGATAATGATTGAGCCAATGATCTTGATGATTAGAATTCTACTACAAGCTATGTCTACAATCTTGGTTTAGGTCAGAGGCAGAGATACAATTTTTTAATATCCAAATCTCCCTGGCTAGATTCAGGGTGGTCACTTATGACCTCATATCTGAAGAATGCATTTTGATGCTGATTTTAATAGTTATTCCACTACAAACCTTCCTAGGGATTGAAATATATGATATAGTCAAGAAAAATACAAGGAAACATGCATTATCACCACTTTTATCATCACACACACACACTTATATATTCAATGAATAACATGCTTTAAATAAAATATCAAGGGAATGTAGTACATCGCAACAGTCTGATGCTTAACAACAGATACATTATCTCATTATCCTTAGCCAAATAAGAACAAATGCATTCCAACGGAACAAGAAAATGGGATTTATTTATTGTCATCCAATCCTTTTCCTCATCAACTTCATTGTGAGGCTTCTAATTAAAAAATGTACGAGGAATGTTTTTTCATAAGGTACAACAAATTAATAATAAATATATCTTGAAAATGTTTTCAAATGAACATCTCAAATGAGGGAAATGCCATATTCCATATTTTATTTATATAATGAGATAACTATATATGAAATGTTCACAAGTGAAGTGCACAACTTGAAGTTACAATCAACCCAAAAACAAGAGAAACATCAATAATAACAAGATAATGAGAAGTGGATAAAAGACTTGTAGAATGAATTGTGAATGGATCTCTTGTCCCATCTAAAAATCATCTAGGATTTTATTGTAGCCTTCTGTGAATGTTTGTTAATTGTTTCTCTCATTTGATGGGGTGCAGGTACAACAAAACAAGTATTTTTCAGATATGTCCTCCTCGAGTGAGGGAAGTTCAGGAGGATTAGAGGAAAGTGAGACATATGGTAGGCCTAAAAGAGGGAGATCAACTAGATGTCAAAAGATTAGAAGAAAATTCCATAAACGAATGGAAATTTTTTCTCATGGAAGGGGGTTCATGTTCTTATGATGATGAAAACATATGCGACATAGAGGTGACCTTAAGGTACAAACATCTAGTGAAACAATGGGTACCCAAGGATCTTCCTCATCTAAACACATATTTTTGTGTGACCGAGAGAATATTTTGGATTGCACCATTGCCATTACACGGTTTGGGTTTGTTTTGCATGGATGGCATAAAGGTGGGTTATGTAAGATGTAATGAATTGATGGAGTATGTCGGACCCTGCTACAATTATAGAGATTGGATGTGGCTGGTACAATAGACACACAGTATGCACAGATACAGAGTGTCTACAAATTATTTACATCTAAAAGGAAATAATCAAAATAAAGGATTGAGTATGTACATTGATAGAAGGCCAAAAGCATCAGGGAATATTGTAGGGTTGATAAACATTACACAACCTAGGTCTACAAATAAACAACCCAATTGTGTATTCGAGGGGTGTGAAGGAAACTGTGTTTTCGTGTGTTCCATAAAATCAATAGCTGCAGGGGAAGAATTGTTGATCAATTACAATTTGAATCGAATAGATACAAAGATTGTTACTATGGGAGTGGTAAATACAACATTTCACCAAACCTATAATTAATGAATCTAATATATTATGTTTTTCTTAATTAATGTTTTTTGTTAATGTTTCATTTTGATATAAGCAATATAAGGAATATGTTTCATTAAATGACACCATCCTGTAGGCAACATGTATACCTCATTTTTAATTAATTTTTTTCAAGAGTTGATTGGTTTCATTTCGATATTAGTGGTTTCAATATTTTTTTTGCAGGTTTTTGATCGGGGCAAGTTCCCGATGGATGAGATGACGCCATCATCAGGGAAACATGTATACCCCATTGTAAATTGTACAAATTAAATATAAGCAATGTGTTTTTTAATTATGTTTTTTTGAGAGTCTATTGGTTTCATTTCGATATTAATGTTTTCAATATTTTTGTTGCAAGTTGCGCTTGATCGGGGCAAGTCCCCGATAGATTAGAGGACACCATCCTTGGCCCAGCCGATGAAACCCATACTAATTGTACAAATTAAATATGTTGTATTATTACATTTTTTGATGAGTCTATTGGTTTCATTTCGATATTAATGTTTTCAATATTTTTATTGCAGGCTGCGCCCAATTGGGGCAAGTCCCCAATAAATCATAGGAAACCATCCTCGACCCATCTGGTATAACCCATAGTAATTGTACACATTAAATATGTTGTATTATTACATTTTTTTATGAGTCTATTGGTTTCATTTCGATATTAATGTTTTCTATATTTATGTCGCAGGATACGTATCCATTAGCAGAGAATTACATAGAAATGGATGTGGATGAGCTAATGTTCGATGTTGACATCGCATCATTGCTTAACCCCTTTCAAATGTTAAAGAAGTTTGTAAAAAAAATATATGTGGAAATCCTTCGTTTGGTATTCATTCAACTGCAAATAGAGGAGATTAGAGAAAATATTGACCGTTTGATGATGATAGCTCAATCGTTGAATGTAAGATGAAGAATATTTAATTAGAAGATAAATTCATTTATGGTTTTATATTTTCTACTCATATATGTCATGAACTAAAATATGGTTTGTTTTTACAGGCGTATTTGCATCCACACAATCCTGGTGAGGAGCCTGCTCCTATTATTGATGCTATTGATGAGTCTTCACATCATGAGCATCTAACCTCACATGCATATGAAAATGTGCCATTTTTGTTGATTGAACTGTCGAAAACACATAGAAAGACACCCTAGATGGAATATATGGGTGCACCCTTTACTGCTTGATGCACACCAGATCATGCAGAACATGGTCAGGGGGTCGATGCAGTAGAGAGTAGTATTGATATTGCTCAAGCAATATTTCTTGGATCTTCTCATGTTATTAGCATGGGAAAAATACAGACCACATTTTTGGTGGAGGAAAATGTCATTCCCATAAAGATATAGAATATTCCAGGTATTTAAAAAATATTTTAACTATTATATATAATCTGATTGAAATTTACTCATAGATCATTTTTTTTAAACTAATGATGACATGATCGTTTTACAGGAAATGATTTTTTTTTTTAACATCTAAATGATTGGTCACTGGATATCTTTGGGCCCACCATCCACATAGGGTGGGATAAATAAATAAAAAATTTGAAAGATGAGATCATTAATCACTTGATTGGGTTGTTCAGTGCTGAGACATTCAATCGAGCGGAGGTCCTCAAGAAATCCGGCCAACATATGAATATTGTGAGGGACCAATATAGGGTTCATCTAGAAATGAACCCTAGGTATGAGTGCCCTCCAATGATTCCAGTAAGGGAGTGGAAATCCCTACTAGATGATGGAATGGAGAGGGATTTAAGAAAATAGGGAAAGCTACCATCGGGCATAAGAAGGTATGCAATACTTTGAACAATGTAATTGTGTGTTTATTACTCTTTATTTTTACATGAAATTTGCAACATCTAACATATTTCAAACTTTTCATAGGTTGTCAGACACATCAAGGGAAATAAAGGCCATACTAGAAAAGCATGGTCAACACAAGCTTGGGCCTAGTGGTTATTCGAATCTGGTGGCACGAATTATAAGTATCAATAACTCAAATATTGTATCCAAATAATAAATTGCATAAAAATTTGTTTTTATTTCACCATAAAAGATAAATTGATGATATTATGAAAAATTGCAGGTCGATCGATTTAACAAAGTGTCGACGGAGGATGAATTTAGGATTGGCTTCTAGCATGGCTTTGCAACTGTTGTTGAACACCAAAAAATCTTGGGAATTGTGAAAACGCAGTCTTCCAGTGATCCACCCTGTGTGCAGGTAAATAAAATCAACAAATTTTATTTAAGATTGATTAGTTTTTTGGTCTATTCACTATCAATTTTGGCCATAAAATATTTAAACTCTTTGTTTAAGCAGGAAATCCACAATACACATAATTTCAAGGATGGAGAATGACTCAATGAAGGTCATGTGCCTATGCATCTTGGTAATGGATGTATTCCTGTGCTACAAAAAACTTAGTATGAATTACAGTTGAAAATATTTAATTGAAAATAGTGTATTAATTTTAATCTTTGATGTTTCAATCTAGATCACGCAGAGGGTCATCCTATACAAGATGAGATAGATATTAAAGGATATGAAGTACATGATCCATCCCCGTCAGGTAAAGAGCACCACTCTAATGTTATTTTTATTAATGAAATACTTGTATTGATATAAACAAAACATATCAATCTACATTTCTTCATTATTTCAGTAGATCCTGGCACCTTACAACAACATCCACATAGTTAGTACAAGACCCAAAAACAATAAGAAAAGCTGTAGAGGCGACCAAAAGAACTGATAAAGATGTTGTAGAAGATGATCAGTTGATTTCTAAATTTGTGAAAATAAAAAAGCAAAAAAAGAAGTGATTGTAATAACATTATGACATATTTTTTTTGATAATATAAACTAATTCCATGAAATATTTTTTTCCTATGAATGAATGAATGAATGTTATAAGTACTTAATGAATGAATGATAAATGTTTATTTTTTTTATTAAGGTTGGTTGTCATTGATGTCAACCCTTGAAGAAAGCCCAGTAGCACAAAGGTTTGGGTAATGGAACCAAGTTTATTTGATGTAAATATGAATCATTATTGTCTTGTCATGGTTGATAATAAGTACAAATGGATGAACTCCAAAGTGGTCCCCTTATGGTGAAAGCCCTCATGGGAAGACACTTTGCGGATTGAGTTATCCTAGAAGTATGGTCAGAGAACCCATGATTATTTATGGAATAATGAGATGAAGGTCAGTGAATTTGTTAGTGAAACTATCCTATATGTATAGTTCTTTTCATTCCATTTTTGGTGGTATGTGGAACGTCACATAACTCCTCACGGTTTGAGAGTTATAGCCTTGCGAAGTTGGAGGACCCTCATATGTCATCTAGAAGCCCCAAAAGGTCAAAGTAGTCAAAGTGGTTTAAGATATTTTAGAAGGTAAATAATAAAGTGAAGTGATGAGTGTACTATAATTCAAGTGAATACAAAATAAATTATTTAAATAATAAATTTAATGGAGAAATTAGAAGTGGGTTAACCCTAAAATAAAGAAAGTGGACAAAGTGACCTAGAAGATGTTTTTAAGGAAGCTACTTGGAGAGTATAAATACGAGGCAAGGCTCTCTCATTTTAAATAACACTTGAGCATATTGAATATATATAGGTGTCTAAGGTAACCAAAGGATATCTAAGCCTAATTTCAGAGGGAAGGTGAAGAAAAGAAGGCCGAAATTCAAGGGAGGATAAATTCTTTTGATGATGCTTTCTAAGGTATGTTATTTACAAGTCATCTCACCATTTTCATGATTAATTTTTTCTACAATGATTCAGACCATGAAATTGATATGCAATTGAGGAAACATATCCAAGTATCTGTGGTAAAAAATTCATCTTGTGGGTCATTTTATTTTTGGAGTTACACTCCGTGGAAAATAAGGTTTGTGGCTAGTCGTGAAACTAGTCTAAAACAAGTGTTTCGGGTAAAAACGTCATAACTTATTCATAACATATCCAAATTCAGTAAGACCAAATGTGTTGGTTAGAGTACCATATTTATTATTATTTTTAACATTTTCAGATCCATTCAACAAATATTCTGTGTGGGGCACACTCTACAAGGTCGCTCTCTAGAATAAGCCAAAATTTAGCAAGGTATGCCATTTTTTCTATAACTCCTTTTCCGATAGGTTACAAGTAGTGAAACTTGGAGGAATTGCATAAAACACAGTAAAGAACATTTTGTATCATTTTTATATCTTTATTCATTACAGGAACATGGTTATTATTATTTCAATTTAGGGTTGTTGACTAATCCAAAACTAGTCATGTGAGACTGAAGAAAAGTTTGATGAAAATGACAGACTCTTGTTGTTAAAGTTAAGGAAGGTTTGCAAGTATGTGATCATATAAACCAGGTCTATTACAGAGTTACAAATCATATTTTTATGATGAAATAGATGAGGGATTTTGGTTGAGGTACATGTTGGGTACATGGTTGAGACAAGTAGTTGATGAGTTGGCACATACATGAGCTGTATAGTTCATGATGTTGGTACATATTGATGAGTCATATTTTATGAGTAGTTGAAACATGATTGGTACATACTTGGTACATGGTTGGATGCACTTGTTTATGGTACAGGTTGATTACATGTTGTTTGGTACAGGTTGGTGCATGGTTGATGCACTTTTTTATGATACAGGTTGATTACAGGTTGAGGTACAGGTTGATGCATGGTTGATGCATGGTTCATGTTTATTGGTACAAGTTTAGAGCAGTATATCTCACAATGATAGTGTGACAATGGTTCCATCATTCTACTTCTACTTCAGGGTGGTTGGACAGGGCAAGGATAGGTAGTTGTAGCCACCTTTCAATTATAGTCAGAGAACATAGGGGGTTGTAGCCTCCTTCTGGTTGTATCCAGAGAATTGGGGAGTTGGAGCTTCCCTCAGGTTGTAGCCCGAGAAACTAGGGGGTTGGATCCTTCTTCTAGTTGCAGCTGGAAAACAAAGGAAGTTGGTGCTTCCAATGAATGTAATTCTTCAATACATATAAGAATTTGTCTTCCCTATTTGTCTCCCTAGTGAAAGAAGTGTGGCCACAGGAGATAAAGATGATTAAAGTATCTGATTCAGTCGTACTTGATCGGGGGAGGTCGGTGAAATAGAAGTGAAAAAGTGCCCGTAGCAAGTGCTCTATAAGAGTCCAACGCATTCGAATCGTTCCATAAGGTGACTCTTTTCTGCAAATGGGGAGCTTTTCAACTTGTTCCCATCACAAAAAGATTCCCTTAAAGTTGTCTAGAGGGAATTGCCAGGGTGCATCCCAAGTTACTTATTTAGAGTGAGGGGGAGGCTCTCTCTTCCAACGATCGATTAAGTTAAGTAAGGTGTGGCTCTGTCGTTGGGGAACACACAGTATAGATCGTAGTTGCTTAACAAATTGCCAGAGATACGACCAGCTATAAACTCTGGGTCGAACCGATAACGATATGAAAATGAAACTAACATTCCATGATTTAATCCCTCTTTGGGTTTCTACGTAAAACACTGGTGTACTATGTATGTGTATGATTGTTCATTTGTTCATTTCTCATTATTGGATGATAATTATACATTGATATAACACTTGGATTATTTCGTTAAAAATGATTATAATTGCTCTATTACTGATTCACCCCCCCCTCTCAGTAATCCAACAATTGGTTTTAGAGTAGGTTCCTTTAGAAATCAGCTTAACCACTGAAAGGTAGATCATGGAGAGAAGCAACTTGTATAAAAATGGAATACCATAGTTTGATGGGCATAATTGTTCTTTCTGGAGCATAAGGATGGAGACATATATACAGGCACAGGGATTTGAAATTTGTCAATCAATTGTATATGGATACACAACACCAACAGTTCCACCAACAAATGACAAAGTAGTGAAACTTGATTAGAATAATTCCAAAGCCACAGATGCAATTTTGAATGGTCTTAGTGAAATGGTATTCACCAAAGTTGCACATTGTAAATCCGCTAAAGAGATTTGGGACAAGCTTCGACATATTTATGAAGGAGATTCAAAATTCAAATCAGCAAAGCTTCAAACTTACAGAGGTCAGTTTGAACAACTAAAGATGAAGGAAGATGAGAATATTGCAGCCTACTTCTTACGAGTCAATGAAAAAGTGAATGCAATCATAAGATTGGGAGAAGAAATCGAAGAATTTGTAATTGTTCAAAAGGTACTAAGATCTCTTCCTATGAGATTTGACCGTTAGATATCAATACTAGAAGAAAGATCATATCTAAAATCAATAAGCAAGGACAAACTGCATGGAATATTCACAGCATATGAAATGAGAACTGAACAAGAAAATCCAGATGTAAAAGAAGCAACCTTCTCCCCCATAATGGGTTGTAGAGTGCTTCTCGACGTAATGAATATAACTTTATTGGTTGATTAATAATAAATTTTATGTCAAATTTATTCATATAATTATTCATTCATATAAATATATGATACTGATTGTTTGAAGATATATTTATGGGAAAGATGAATGTTGCAAACCAAAAAATCCATTAACGAATGTCATAATCCTACATAACCCTCCATGGATGTCGCAATGTGACAACATCTTTTATGAATGTCACAATGTGACATCACATTTATTAATACCATATTGCGACAAAACCCTTATTGAACATCGCAATGTGCCATGAAATTTGATGAATGTTGCAATGTGACATAGTTGTTAACACGACAAGATGAATGTTGCAATTTGAAATAACCATAATGGAATGTCACAATACAACATAACCGTCAATTAATGTCACAATGTGACAAAATACTTTATGAATGTCATAGTGTGACATCACATTTGATCGACACCACAATGTAACATAACCATTCATGAATGTAAGAAGCCGACACAAGTCAACCAAGATGGATGTCTCAATGTCACATAACCATTGAGAAAATCGCAATCAAACATATTGATATTATAAAGTAAGCCAAAATAAATGTCACAATATGACATAACCATTGAATATTTTCACAACCCAATAAAATCCTTGATGAGCATTGTAATGTGACAAAACCCTTAATAAATGTCACAATGTGACATCACATTTTATTAGTGTCACGATGCGACGAAACCCTTAATGAACATGACATTTGACATGAGATTTAATGAATGCCACAATGTTACATATCCATTAACATGGCAAGATGAATGTATCAATTTGAAATAACCAGTAGGAAATGGAAATATTTCACATAGAATACGCCAAAATGAAAGTCACAATCTGACATAACCATTGAAGAATGTCGCAACCTGACATAACCCTTGATGAATGTTGCAATGCAATAAAACCTTTAATGAATGTCACAATGTGACAACACATTTCATTAATGGAACAATGCAACAAAACCCTTAATGAACATCACAATGTGACACAAAATTTGATGAATGCCACAATGTGACATGGTTGTTAATGTGACAAGATGAATGTCACTATACGAAAGAACCATTAAGGAATGTCGCAATCCAACATAACCCTTGATGAATTTCGCAATGTGACAAAATCCTTTATGAATGTCACAATGTGACATCACATTTCATTAATGTCACAATGTGATAATACCCTTAATGAGCATCATAATGAGACATGAAATTTGATGAATGTCACAATGTGATGCAGTTGTTAGCATGGAAATATTATTTTTTCAATTCGAAATAACCATAAGGGAATGTTGCAATCCAACATAACCCTCAATGAATATTGCAATGTGATCAACACCACAACGTGACATAATATTTGATGAATGCATAAAGTTGACTTAACTGAACTGAGATGAATGTCTTAGTGTCACATAACCAATGAGGAACATCACACTCAAACATATGCATATTATAAAGTAATCCAAAATTAATGTTAGAATCTGTCATAACCATTGAAAGATGTCACAAAGCAACAAAACCCTTGATGAATGTTGCAATGTGACAAAACCCTTAATAAATGTCACAATTTGACATCACATTTGATTAACGTCACAATGTGACAAAAATCATAATGAACATAACAATGTGACATGACATTTGATGAATGCCACAATGTAACATAGCCATTAACGTGGAAAGATGAATGTCACATTCTGAAATAGACATTAAGAAACCAAACAAATTGACATAAAATTGGCTAAGACGATTGTCACAATGTGACATAACCATGCTCAAATGTTGTAATCCAAAATAACCCAAGAAAAACAAAACCCTTGATGAACGTTGCTATGAGACAAAACCATTAATAAATGTCACAATTTGACATCATATTTGATTAACGTCACAATGTGACAAAAACTATAATGAACTTTGCATTGTGGTAGGACGTTTGATGAATGCCACAATGTGACATAACCATTAATGTGGAAAGATTATTTTCACAATCTAAAATAGAAATTAAGAAACCAAACAATTTGACATAAAATTAGCTGAGATGAATGTCACAATGTGACATAACCATGCTCAATTGTCGTAATCCAAAATACCTAAAACAAATGTTACAATGACACAGAACCCTTGATGAATTTCATAATTCTACATCACCTTTGATAAAATCTGCAATTTGACATAACTATTAACAATATTGTTAAACCATTAACCCTCACCAACCACAATCAAACGCCATATTCAACCATAATGAACAATGGTCAACCAAAGTCAACTAAACTTCATGTGAGATAGGCCTGATGACCATCACAATGCAACATAGCCATTTGTGATTCAAAACACAAAAGTTTTACATAAGTCAGTGAAGATGAATGTTACAACTTAACATAACTATTGAGGGAAGCGGGTTATGGACAACCAAAGTTAACAAAACTCAATGAAACATAACCATTGGTGAACATTAGAATGCAACATATATTAAGGAACACAAAAATTTAACATAAAGTAATCAAAAATGAATAACCGGTCACCTTAATAATATTGTACAACTAGGATAAATTAGATTGTAGTCGTAAAAAATACAAAAAAATATAAATCATTAATATTAGATCGTTATAATATTAATATTATAACCATTAATAATAATAATAATAATGTTATTATTATTACTATTATTATTATTATTATTTAGTATAGTATTATTCAACCAACTATAGCAATATGAATGTCACAATCTGAAATAACCATTAAGGAATGTGTGACATCACATTTGATCGACACCACAATGTGACATAACCATTCATGAATGTAGGAATCCAACATAATTCAACCAATATGGATGTCTTAATTTCAAATAAACATTGAGAACATCACAATCAAACATATACATATTATAAAGTAATCCAAAATGAATGTTACAATCTAACATAACCATTGAAGGATGTCACAACCTGGAAAAACCCTTGATGAATGTTGCAATTGGACAAAAACCTTGATGAACCTTTCAATTGGACAAAATCCTTAATAAATGCCACAATGTGACATCACATTTGATTAATAACACAATGTGATGAAAACCTTAATGAACATTGCAATGTGACTTGACATTTGATGAATGCCACAATGTTACATTACCATTAACATGGCAAGGTGAATGTCTCAATCTGAAATAACCATTAAACAATGCAACAATTTTACAAAACTAATCCAAAATGAAAGTCACAATATGACATAACCATTGAAGAATGTTACAACCCAACATAACCCTTTATGAACATTGAAATGCGACAAAACCCTTAATGAATGTCACAATGTGATATCACATTTCATTAAAGCCACAATGTGACAAAACCCTTACTAAACATCGCAATGTGCCATAACATTTGATGAGTGTCCAAATGTTATATGGTCATTAATGCAACAAGATGAATGTCACAATCTAAAATAACCATTAAGAAATGTGTGCCATCACATTTGATTGAAAAAACAATGTGACATAACCATTCATGAATGTAGGAAGCCGACATAAGTCAACCAAGATGGATTTATTAATGTCAAATAACCATTGAGAAAATCAAAATAAAACATATCCATATTATAAAGTAAGCCAAAATGAATGTTACAATCTGACATAACCATTGAAGAATGTCACAATCTAACAAAACCCTTGATGAACGTTGCAATGCAACAAAACCATTAATAAATGTCACAATATGACATCACATTTAACTAATGTCACAATGAAATGAAACTCTTAATGAACATCACAATGTGACTTGACATTTGATGAATGTCACAAAGTTACATTACCATTAACATGGCAAGGTGAATTTCACAATCCAAAATAACCATTAAGCAACACAACAATTTCACATAAATTGAGCCAAAATGAAAGTCACAATCTGACATAACCATTGAAAAATGTCACAACCCAACATAACCCTTGATTAACATTGTAATGTGACAAAACCCTTAATGAATGTCACAATGTGACATCATATTTCATTAAATCCACAATGCGACAAAAACCTTACTGAACATCACATTTGATGAATGCTCCAATGTGACACGATCATGAATGAAAAAAGATGAATGTCACAATATGAAATAACCATTAAGGAATGTGTGACATCACATTTGATCAACACCACTGACACTAACCTCCCCCCCTTCACCTCCTTTGGGGCTGGCTCGACCTCCCGGTCTAGGATCGTTCAAATCTTCGAGTCGAATGACTCGTTAGGCTCTTGATGGAACCAAATTGGTTTTGTCACAAGCCCTTTCTACTTCCTTGGTATCCGCGATGTGATACCTGCACACCCTTCCTTAGCGCTTTCGAATATTGCGTTGATTTCCTTAGCCTCACTACTAATCTCCTCCCTGATATGACTACGAATTGTGACCGCAGGTTAATTTCCTTCATGATCTCACACTTTGAGACTTTCGTGAGCTTCTTCCTCCTCCTTCCACGATTTCCGAATTAGCGAATAATCTGGGACTAGATCTATGGTCCTCGTTCCTCTCACGATCAATGACTGCGATCGAATCGTGAGTTGGATTTCGTGAGTCCTGACTCCCCCCAACTCTACTTTTCTAACTTGTGAACCAGTGATGCGTTGTTCCCCTGCCACACATCATTCCATATCTAACGGACTAGATTAATATCGCTCTTCATGACTTCGCGAAGATGCTTGTTCACTCCTGCAAACGTCCTGAAGTTTCTTCTCCCAAACCTCGCGATCTTCTGCCACCTCTCTTCTCCTTGACGATGGGTGACATCTTCGTTTCGGGACTTCGAAAAGTCCTCGAATCCTTTTCTATACTTAGCACAATTTTGCTTTTGAGACTTAGACGGTTCTCGAAACTCCTTTCTGCACTCCTTGCAGTATTTTGCACAAACTTCCTTCTTTGACTTTGTTCGGCTTGAAAACCTCCACCGCTTCAAGTTCCACTGTGAGATTCTCTTTGCCCTCCTGGCAGTCTTTCACCCTTGCTTCTTAGGTTATAAGGTAAAATATAGATACCTTAAGTGCACTCCTTGAACTGGCTCAGTTATTCGATGGTTTCTCCCTCGGCCTTGTAGAAATTTTAAGGAATCTCCTTCCCTTTGTCCATGCACTTCTTGTAAAACCTTGCTTCACCAGAATGTTCAACAATTCTAGGATTCTCCTACACCTTCAGCTGTGTAGTTCTTGGGTATGTTCACACAAGCTCGATGCCCTCCTAGCAGAGTAGTCCAGAGTGTTCAATAACTCTACACTGTGCCTCTCTCCACACAGTCTTTATTTTTAAGGGACCTAACCACCTTGAAATTTCTCCCTGAGTCTGTAAGTAAATATGGTGTGCCCGCGTGGCAAATTTTCTTCTAACTCCACTGAGCCCAGACCCATAGTTCTTGCGTCGGCTTACATAGTTTTCCAGCTTTGTCATGCACTACTTGCACTTAGCCTAGAGAACCAGACTTAACTTAACACACTCGCGGATAGAAAACTATACCTCTATCCCTATAGACGATTTCTAACATCCATCTACAATTCACAAACATGTAAAAGACATTCAAAACACAACATTCATTACACAGAAAGATAAAACAAGAAAAAATGTCATTTTCTATTAATGGTGGAATGCCAAATTACAATGATAGAGTTTTATCTGCAACTGAGTCTCGACTCTTTGCATCTCTCCTTACAACCCAACTTGTCTAACCCAAAACTGACCTAACCTCCTATCCTCTCACCTCTACTTTGAAAATAATAAAAAGATTCATACAAGAGGGGCTCCCTGAGCTTCCCTCGCAAGCTACCTAATGGTGTTAGATCACCATCCCTAAGGTTTATCGAAAGGACAAATTATAATGATAGTAATTTTCCCCCAAATTGGACGTATATCCAATTCACTGTTATCCTATTAATGACTACCTCATCTCCTAATCATGCGAAGGCACAATTATTCTCTTCCAGCTTGTCTCCAATTCATGCCTGGATCATGCCTTGTATCCTCGAGGAAAATTTGGATGCACACCACACGTGTAAATGAGATGGCGCATGTTGAGATGGAGCAATGCTCCTGCATCATACTCCATAGCGGAAAAAATCATGAGCTCCCGCTCATGAGCTTTCCAACATGGCCGAAATCCACCTGGATCCCAAACTTTCTCTTGGAGTTGTCCCTCGGCTCCTCTGCTTCACCACAGCTACTACTGCATCATCCCTGTTGATCATGTAGGTTTCCTTTCATCTAGATTCCTTGTGTTGACCGATTCCTTTGCTGACTCTAACATCAGTTCTCTGATCTCCTCGATCACTTTGTCCAGCTGCTCCCCTGGCTGGTTTTTATATTGCAGACTAGCTTGTTGCACTCTCTCCTTGTCGATGGGAATCTTGTGCTGATTTCCTTAGCCTCGCTACTAAGATCCTCCTCGATATGACTATGGACTACAACCACGGGTCAATTCCCTTCACGATCTCACACTTTGATACTTTTGTGAGCTACTTCCTCCTCCTTCCACGATTTCCAAAACGATGAATACTCTGGGACTAGATCTACGGTCCTCATTCTTCTTGCGATAAATGGTTGAGATCGAATCACGAGTTGGACTTCGAGAGTCCTGACTCACCCCGAATCTTATTTTCTGACTTGCGAACGAGCGATGCACTGATCCATTGCCACTCATCCTTCTAGATCTAACAACCTGGATTAATATCTCTCTTCGCGACTTCTCGAAAATACTTGTTCTCTACCACAAACCTCTCGAAGTTCCTTCTCCCAAATCTCTCGATATTCTACCACCTGTATTCTCCTTAACGATGGGTAAATTCTCCATTTTGGGACTTCGACAATTCTTCCACTCCTTTTGCACACTTATCACAATTTCTCTTTCGAGACTTAGATGGTTCTCGAAACTCCTTTCTAAACTCCTTGTAGTGTTCTTCACAAACTTCTGTCTATGAATTTGTTCTGCTTGAAAACCTCCATGGATTCAAGTTCCGTTGCGAGCTTCTCTCTGCCCTCTTGGAAGTCTTTCACCCTCCCTTATGAGCTTATAAGGTGAACTTTAGATACCTTAGGTGCACTCCTTGAATTGGCTCATTTCTTCGACGGTTTCTCCCTCGGCCTTGTAGAAAGTTTAAGGCATATCCTTCTCTTTGTCGATGCACTTCTTGTAAAACCTTCCTTCACCATAATGTTCAGAAATTCTGGGATTCTCCTACACATTTAGTTGTGTAGTTCCTAGGTATGCTCATGCAAGTGCGATGCCCTCCTGACAGAGTAGTCGAGAGTGTTCAATAACTTTTCCGTGTCTCTCTCCACATAGTCTTTATTTTCAAGGGACCTAACCACCTTGAAATTTCTCCCTGAGTCTGTAAGTAAATATGGTGTGCCCACCTGACAGCTTCTCTTCTGACCCCACTAAGCCCAGGCCCACACTCCTTGCGTCATCTTACAGAGCTTTACAGCTCTGTTGCGCACTCCTTGCACTTAGCCTAGAGAACCAGACTTAACTTAACACTTAGCCTAGAGAACTAGACTAAACTTAACACATTCACAACACAACATCCATTACATAGAAAGATAAAACAGGAAAAACTGTCATTTTCTATTAATGGTGGAATGCCAAATTAAAATGATAGAGTCCGAGCTGCAACTGAGTCTCGGTTCTCTGTATCTCTCCTTACAACCTCGCTTGTCAAAACCAACCTAACCTTTTATCGTCTCACCTCTACTTTGCAAATAATACAAAGATTCATACAAGAGGGGCTCCTTGAGATCCCCTCGCAAGCTACCTAATGGTGTCATATCACCATCCCTAAGGTTTATCAAAAGGCCAAATTACAATGATAGCAATGTACCCCCAAATTAGACGTAGATCCAATTCACCGACAGCCTATTAATGGCAGCCTCATCTCCTAATCGTGTGAAGGAAGGATTCTGCTCTTCCATCTTGTCTCCAATTAATGCCTGGATCACACCTTGGATCCTCGAGGAAAATTTGGATGTGCACCACACGTCTAAATGAGCTGGCATGTGCTGAGATGGAGCGATGCTGCTGCATCATACTCCACAGCGGAAAAAATCATGAGCTCCCACTCATGATATTTCCAACGTGGATGAAATCGACCTGGATCCCAAACTTTCTCTTGGAGTTGTCCCTCAGATCCTCTGCTTCACCACTACTTCTACTGCATCATCCCTACTGCTCATGCAGGTTTCCTTTAGTCCATATTCCTCATGCTGATAGATTCCTCTACTAAATCCAACATCAGTTCTCTGATCTCCTCGATCACTTTGTCCAGCTACTCCCCTGGCTGGTTTTTCTATTGCAGACTAGCTTGTTGCACTCTCTCCTTGTCGATGGGAAAATCACGCTGAATTCCCAAGACATATTGTTCCTTCATGGTCTTAGGTTTCCACTCTTCTGTAGTCTCCACTCCTGTGGGCTCCTTATCACTTAATTTTTGCTCAACTACCACTTCTCCTGACAGATTTTCTCCTACCAGTCCTTTGGTTGTTCCCATTCCAACTTCCACTAGTTGTGATTTGTGAGGGTGTATCTCTTCTGGCATGGCTATTCTTTGGTAGCCAACCCCTATTTCTAGATTGACCAACCAATCCTCTAGTGCCTTCAACTCCAATTCCCACTGAGTGAATAACTCAACTCGGTGTTCTCCTTTTGTTGGGACATACATCAGTATCTGTTCTATTTCCTCCATGACAGTCTCCACTGGTTGTCCTTCTGTCGCCTCTACAAACTCTATGTTAGCCTCTCCTCATCCACTTGGTAGGAATATATCAACTCCTCCAATGATCATAACATTCCTTCGATCCTCCTTCTCAGTGACAAAAGTTTGAAACTTCTCATCATCTTCATTCACGCGGCTCACAGTTCCGTGCAAACTTTCACCTGAGTGAGGTTTCTCTCCTGCCTCTACTTTTTCCAATGAACCCTTCACTGAGCTCATCTATTCTCCCTTTCCCACCTCATATTCTGGTATGTCTCCTCTTCCCACCTAGAATTTTACAAGATACACCAAACCCTACTCATTTCCCACCTGGAAATCTATGAGTCTCTTGCTAGATCTCTTTCCCTCATGACTGAGGTTTTCAACATCCCTCAGCCACCTCTTTAACGTCTGTTGCTACCTTCTGGCCAAAAATTTTTGAACAGGCCATATGGTTGTCCTCTTCAAAGACCATCCATACCTCCAATGTACCTTTGACTCCTGCTGCATCCTGAATGCAAGCTTCTCCATCTGTGCTTGAGTTTCACTAAGCTCCTTATTGATCTACACCTTGCTCTGCTGCGACTAGACTTCTCCTCGACCATGCTTATGACTATCAATGGCCATATCATTTTGTCCTTAGCCCACCTTCCTGCTTGCCATCCAATGCATGCATTGAAACAATTCTAATCAGAGCATCGCACTCTCTCTCCATGGCTTATAGAAAACAATTCTGCAACTGCTCCTTCACCTCCTTCTCTCTGTCTGAGAGAAATCAAGTTCTGATACGACTCTTGTATTAGACTATCTCTTTCATTTCTCTTTGCCCACACTCTGCGGATGATTTCAATATCTGATACCACATCTGATGGAAACCTTCCCCCCCTTCACCTCCTTCAAGGCTGGCTCGACCTCCCAGTCTAGGATCATTCAAATATTCAAGTCGAATGAATCGTCAGGCTCCTAATGGAACCAAATTGTTTTTTTTCACAGGCCCTTTCTACTTCCTTTATATTCACGGTGTGATACACGCAGACCCTTCCTTAGCACTTTTGACTCTTTCACCGATTTCCTTAACCTCTCTACTAATCTCCTCCTCGATATGATTATGGACTACAACCACGGGTCAATTCCCTTTGCAATCTTTCACTTCGAGAATTCCGTGAGCTACTTCCTCCTCCTTCCCCAATTTCAAAATCGATGAATACTCCGAGACCAGATCTACAGTCCTCATTCCTCTCGCGATTTGGAATTCAAGAGTCCTTACTCCCCTTGACTCTTCTTTTCTGACTTTCGAACCAGTGATTCTTTGATCCCCTGCCACACATCCTTCAATATCTAATGATCTGGATTAATATCGCTCTTCGTAACTTCACAAAGATCCTTGTTCGCTCCCGCAAACCTCCCTAAGTTCCTTCTCTTGAACCTCTCGATGTTCTTCCACCTATATTCTCCTTGATGATGGGTAACTTCTTTGTTTTGATACTATGGCAAGTCCTCAACTCCTTTTGCACACTTAACACAATTTCTCTTTCAGACATAGATGGTTCTCGAAACTCCTTTCTTCACTCCTTGTAGTGTTCTGCACAAACTTCCTTTTGTGACTTTGTTTGGCTTGAAAACATCCATGGCTTCAAGTTTTGTTGTGAGATTCTCTTTTCCCTCCTGGCAGTCTTTCACCCTCCCTTCTAACCTTATAAGGTGAAATATAGATACCTTAGGTGCACTCCTTGCACTGGCTCAATTATTTGACAGTTTCTCCCTCGACCTTGTAGAAATTTTAAGGCATCTCCTTCCCTTTGTTGATGCACTTCCTGTAAAACCTTCCTTCACCAGAATGTTTAGAAATTATGGGATTCTCCTAAACCTTCATCTATGTAGTTCTTTGGTATGCTCATGCAGGCTCAATTCCCTCCTGGAAGAGTATTCCAGAGTGTTTAGTAACTCTGCGATGTGTCTCTCTCCACACAATATTGATTTTCAAGGGACCTAACCACCTTGAAATTTCTCCCTGAGTCTGTAAGTAAATATGGAATGCCTGCCTAGCATCTTCTCTTCTGCCTCCACTGAGCCTAGACCCACACTCCTTGCATCGTCTTACATAGTTTTCCATCTCTGTTGCACACTCCTTGCACTTAGCTTCAAGAACTAGACTTAACTTAAAACTCTCAAGGATAGAAAACTGTACCTATATCCCTGCAGATGATTTCTAACATCCATCTACAATTCACAAACATGTAAAAGACATTCAAAACACAAAATCCATTACATAGAAAGATAAAAAAGGAAAAAATGTCATTTTCATTTTCTCTTAATGGTGGAATGCCAAACTACAATGATAGAGTCCGAGCTGCAACTGAGTCTCGGTTCTCTGTATCTCTTCTTACAACCTGGCTTGTCTAACCCAAAACTAACCTAAGATCCTATAATCTCACCTCTACTTTGCAAATAATACAGATATTCATACAAGAGGGGTTCCCTGATCTTCCCTCGCAAGATACCTAATGGTGTCAGATCACCATCCCTAAGGTTTATCGAAAGGACAAATTACAATGATATCAAATTGCCCCCAAATCGGATGTAGATCCAATTCACCGTCAGCCTATTAATGGCGACCTCATCTCTTCCATTATGCTCTTCCATATTGTCTCTAATTAATGCCTGGATCACGCCTTGGATCCTTGAGGAAAATTTGGATGCACACCATGCGTGTAAATGAGCTAGCACATGCTGAGATGGAGCGATGCTTCTGCATCATACTCCACAACGAAAAAAATCATGAGCTCCCACTCATGAGATTTATAAGGTGGCTGAAATCCACTTGGATTTAAAAATTTCTCTTGGAGCTGTCCCTTGGCTCCTTTGCATTGCCACTGCTGTTGCTACATCATCCCTACTGCTCATGCAGGCTTCCTTTCGTCTAGCTTCCTCGTGCTGACCGATTCCTCTACTGACTCCAACATCAGTTCTATGATCTCCTCGATCACTTTGTCCAACCACTCCCCTGGCTGGTTTTTCTATTGCATACTATCTTGTTGCACTCTCTCTTTGTTGTTGGGAAAGTCACGCTGAATTCCCAAGACATATTCTTCCTTTGTGGTCTTATCTTGCAACTCTGCTGCAGTCTCCACTTCTGTAGGCTCCTTATCACTAAATTGTTGCTCAGCTACCACTTCTCCTAACATATTTTCTCTTGCCAGTCCTCCGGCTGTTCCCATTGTAGCTTCTACCAGTTGTGATTCATGCTGGTATATCTCCTCCGAAATGGATATTCCTCAGAAGCCACCCCTTGGTTTTGGATTGACCAACCAACCTTGCAGTGCCTTCAACTCCAATTCCAATTAAGCAGCACAACAATTTCACTTAAAATGATCCAAAATTAAAGTCACAACCTGACATGACCATTGAAAAATGTCACAAACCAACATAAACCTTGATTAACATTGTAATTTGACAAAACCCTTAATGAATGTCACAATGTGACATCATATTTCATTAAATCCACAATGTGACAAAAACCTTACTGAACATCACATTTGATGAATGATCCAATGTGACATGATCATTAATGCAACAAGATGAATGTCACAATATGAAACAACCATTAAGGAATGTGTGACATCACATTTGATCAACACCACTGAATCCAACCTCCCCCCCCTTCACCTCCTTTGGGGTTGGCTCGACCTCCCAGTCTAGGATTGTTCAAATCTTCGAGTCGAATGACCCGTCAGGCTCATGATGGAACCAAATTGGTTTTGTCACATGCCCTTTCTACTTCCTTGGTATCCACGATGTGATACCTGCAGACCCTTCCTTAGCACTTTTGAATCTTGCATTGATTTCCTTAGCCTCGCTACTAAGCTCCTCCTCGATATGACTACAGATTGCGACCATAGGTCAATTCCCTTCACGATCTCACACTTTGATACTTTCGCGAGCTACTTCCTCCTCCTTCCCCTATTTCCAAATTGGCTAATTCTCTGGGACCAGATCTATAGTCCTCGTTCCTCTCACGATTAATGGTTGCGATCGAATTGCAAGTTGGACTTCACAAGTCCTAACCCCCCTGACTCTTCTTTTCTGACTTGTGAACCAATGATGCACTAATCCCTTGCCACATGTCCTTCCAGATCTAACAGCTTGGATTAATATCGCTCTTCTTGACTTCATGAAAATCCCTATTCGCTCCCGCAAACCTCCCGAAGTTCCTTCTACCAAACCTCTTGATCTTTCGCCACTTGTCTTCTCCTTGAGGATGGGTAAATTCTCCATTTCGGGACTTTGGCAAGTCTTCCACTCCTTTTGCACACTTAGCACAATTTATCTTTCGAGACTTAGATGGTTCTCGAAACTCCTTTCTGAACTCCTTGTAGTGTTCTGCACAAACTTCCTTCTACGACTTTGTTCGGCTTGAAAACCTCCATGGATTCAAGTTCCACTGCGAGCTTCTCTTTTCCCTCCTAGAAGCCTTTCACCCTCCCTTTTGAGCTTATAAGGTGAAGTATAGATACCTTAGGTGCACTTCTTGCACTGGCTCAGTTCTTTGACGGTTTCTCCCTCGGCCTTGTAGAAAGTTTAAGGCATCTCCTTCGCTTTGTTGATGCACTTCTTGTAAAACCTTTCTTCACCAGAATTTTCAGCAATTCTGGGATTCTCCTACAAATTTAGTTGTGTAGTTCCTAGGTATGCTCATGCAAGCTTGATGCCCTCCTGATAGAGTATTCCAGAGTGTTCAGTAACTTTTCATTGTGTCTCTCTCCACATAGTCTTTATTTTCAAGGGACCTAACCACCTTGAAATTTCTTTCTAAGTCTGTAAGTAAATATGGTGTGCCCACCTGACAACATCTCTTCTGAGCCCACTGAGCCTAGACCCGCACTCCTTGCATCGGCTTACAGATTTTTCCAGCTCTGTCGCGCACTTCTTGCACTTATCCTAGAGAACCAGACTTAACTTAACACACTCGCGAATAGAAAACTGTACCTCTATCCCTGCAGATGATTTCTAACATCCATCTACAATTCACAAAAATGTAAAATACATTTACAACACAACATCCATTACATAGAAAGATAAAACAGGAAAAACTGTCATTTTCTATTAATGGTGGAATTCCAAATTACAATGATAGAGTCCGAGCTGCAACTGAGTCTTAGCTCTCTGTATCTCTCCTTAAAACTTGGTGTTGGTTTTACATCATATAAGATATAATCGATATTTTATTACAATGACGAGTGTTCCATATATATATGGAACATAAGGTGACCATCCATGAAAGGATGAGTCCCTTGAATAATCAATAACTATTTGTTATTATCATTTACTTATTATATAATATATATAATAATCAATAATAATTATATTATTAATTATTATATTTAGAGAATATCTTCCCGATGTTGTCCAAACATCAACACTCCCTCTCAATGAGGAAGACATTCTGCAATATGCCACTCTTGTCTTTGAAGTATACAAACTTCACCCTAGACTCATGACACTTGTCTGTCAGTTTTGGGAGACATCTCTCTCCCACCTGAACCGAGGAGAAAATCCTTCTGTGACTCTCCCTCTGACCCAATTAATTCAGGCTCACTCTGGGTCTGCACATAATAACATATAGCATCTTGAGTCTTTATCATTCCTTGTCAAATCGCTATGAATAGGACAAAGACTATACCAAGATCTTTCACCATAGGCACACACCTATGAGTGAATGTTGGCTTGACTCTAACTGCACATGGAAATCACTTCAAGCACCTCGAGTCCATATTATTTCTTGTCATGATCAAGGAAGGACTCTGTCTGGGCCCATTTATCACCATTGCACCTTTGTGATAAATTTATCCTATCTCCCTTGGTCTGCAGCCCAATGTAGGAGAAGTTATGCCCATTGTTGAAACATCAACACTCCCTCTTAGCTAGGGAGGTATCTTTCCATAATAGTACACAACTACTGTCCAGAGACACACAGTCTCCACCAGTGGTACAAAAACACTATAGTAGTAAAATATTTGTCACACATGGCACTCCCATGTGGACTTCTAGAGGCTACTCCTCTAGGAACACTTAGGGTCAACTCCCCATAGTGTGAGACATCAAGGGTCAACTCCCTTGACATTTCCTCATGTTCTCTGAACATGGGATGATGGGATATAAGACCAAATGCACTTATTCCTTCTCGAATAAGTGTTCCACTTATCCCTTCTTGGATAAGTGTCCTCACAGATCAACTCAACTCAATTCACAGAGGAGTATGATCTAGAGAAAGTTTGTCACACATGGCACTCCATGTGGACTTCTAGAGTCTACACCCTCTAGAAACACTAGGGTCATGATGGGACGTGTCCTCATGTTCTCTCCACAAGGGACGTTGGGTTATAATCCCAACTGCACTTATCCCTTCTCAGATAAGTTCCCCACTTATCCCTTCTCGGATAAGTGTCCTCACAGATCAACTCAACTCAATTCATAGAGGAGTACGATTTGGAGAAATTTTGTCACACATGGCACTCCATGTGGACTTCTAGAGGCTACACCCTCTAGAAACACCAGGGTCAACTCCCATAGTGTATGACATCAAGGGTAAAATCCCTTGACATGTCCTCATGTCCTCTCCACATGGGATTTTGGGTTATAAGACCAACCACACTTATCCCTTCTCGGATAAGTGTCATCATAGATAAACTCAACTCAGTCACGGAGTAGTACGATCTGGAGAATGTCTCAGGAAGTTGCAAACATCAACACTCCCTCTCAGCGAGGGAGGCATTCTCTGCCATGCCAAGTCTATCATGAAAGTACTTGAACTTCATCTTGGTTTGGTAAGAACATCAATAACCTGCTCATCTGTAGGAACGTACCACACCAATACTTCCTTCCTCTGCACCATGTCTCAGATGTAATGGTACTTGATCTCAATGTGGTTCGATTTGTCATGAAACACCAGATTATCATAGATCTCCACACAACTTTGGTTAACATAATGAATAACGGTGGAATCCAACACATGTTTGGATAGATCTGAAAGGAGCTTGTGAAGCCACACTGCTCCACGGACTTTCATACTTAATGCAATGTACTTTGCTTCTATTGTTCTCAACACCACAAAAGTTTGTTTCCTGCTACACCAGGAAACCATGGAAGATCCCAAAGTGAAGAAACACCTGAAGGTTCTCTTTCTATCCACTGTGCTCCCTGTTCAATTAGAGTCAATATATTCCTACCATATTATATCAATACTGGAAGTATATCTCAGGCCATGTCAAACTGTGCCTCGCAAGTATCTCAACACATGCTTCACAACAATCTAGTGTGTCTATCTCGATTGGCACATAAATTGGCTAAGTGCACTCACTGCATAGAAAATATCTGGTCTGGTGTTAACGGGATACATCAATGATCCAATTAGTTGTCTATATGGGGTCAGATCAATCTCGTCAGAATCAGAAGAAAACACACATAATTTCTTCATATTTGTCACCATAGGTGTAGTCATGAATTTCAAGTTCAATAACTCAAACTTCTTCAATTTCTCAACTGTGTACTTCCCCTGACTTGGGAAGATCTCATCAGTTCTTTTCCACACCTCTAGTCCCAAGAAGTAGTGAATCATACCAATTTCCTTCATCTCAAACTCAAAGGCCAACACATACTTTCATTCAATAATAAGGCTCTCTGTACTGACTAGGAATAAATCATCAACATAGAGGACCAAAATCAAGGAATCACCATTAACAATCTTGTAGTATAGGCTAGAATTGACAACACTTTTGTTGAAGCCCAAAAATCATCAGGTTTCCATCAATCCTTGCATAACAAGCTTGAGGTGGTTGCTTGATTCCATACAAGGCCATTTTCAACTTGCACACATGAGACTCCTTCTCATGTATCACGAAACCATCTGGTTGCTCGATGTATACTTCTTCCTCAATCTCTCTATTGAGAAAGGTTGTCTTCACATCCATCTGATGTAGTTTCCAACCCATGGCTGTTGCAAGGGAAATAATCGTCTAGATAGAAGTGTATCGAGGAACATGAGAAAATGTCTCCTCATAATATATTCCCTCCACCTGAGAGAATCCTCTAGCAACAAATATCATTTTGTGCTTCTTGATACTCTCATCAGTTGTGTGTTTGATCTTATAGATCCACTTGGAAGTCTCTACAGACTTTCCCTCTGGGAATCTATAACTGCTAAAAACTGAGGCTGAGAGTATCTTCTCTACTCTTTCAACAACTTCCCTCCTCTGGGGCTGCTCTATGTGGAGTTGGATCCTCCACTCTCTCTCTACAATTGCTTCCTCTACAACTGCTCTATCTAGAATTGAGAGTGTCTCAATGATTGATCCCTCTGGAGCTGAAGGTGACTCCTCCTTTGTCTCTACTCCCTCTAACACTGAAGGTAGCTATTCCTTCTCTATAGGTAACTCAATCTCTACTTCCACAGTATGTAGTGCTGCGTTCCTCTCTCGGAGTGCCTCTACATACACATGAACTGCTTCCATGCCTGCTCCCTCAAAATCTCATGGCTCAACTCATGTACATAGATTGCCATAACTGCTCTCTCTAAGTTTCATATTTTATCTTCCTCCATCACAGGGTCCATCACCATAGCTTGCATTCATGGTTACTGAAAATGTCTCTTCTATTTGGCATGAGGAGGTACATTGATCCTAAAGACTACCTGTCTCTGAGCATCATTTCTAGTGATGTCACTCCATGACATCATGTTTGGAAGGTCGTGTCCTCCATGTTTAATTATTTTCAAGAGATAGATGATTCCCCTTGAGTCTTGACTTCAAAATAGATCATGATACCTACCATGTGATCTCACTTTCCACTAACCAGGTCACCCTTCTGGAGACAGGGAAATAAGGGTTCTCATATCAAGGATAATGACCCTTGATATCCAATGCCTACTACAGCCATTATTGTCATATTCAAGTATTGACTGCTTATAATATTACATCATTGTCCCACACTAGAGAAAGACCATCCATTGGTTCTATATCAATTTGCAGAAAAACAAATATGCATGAAAACAAGTTCTTCTTCGATCTTCGCCTATAGGCACAACACCAACAATGTCATAGCGGAGGCTGATCTCCACTTTGTGTAGAGTCTTATTCTTCTAGTTTCATGTCAATGCAATCTCATGAAACTTTCAATCTGGTGGCACTCTTTTCTTTCCAAGTGCAATTCCCCCTTTGCTCCATGGGATTTCTTCATCAGAATTACATATGATCGATTTCTATGAATGCACTTAACATGAATTCATGGATACTTGGCAATTAGATGTCGACATACCCTAGTTGGAGGCTCCTTCATGAGGGGATTTTCTATGGGCAAGATAAAGTGTACTAGCATTGGATTCGAGATCCTGGTGGATCCATCCCTTTTTTTGCTCGATCAACCCACTTCGGGACTTGATTCTACATCTGCCACAAAACTCCACCAACTTCTTCGAAGCATTGCGCAGGTAATTTCTACTCACTTCTGGCAGCTTCAAGTCGCATGTTCCACATGTTCAATAAACTCGTACTCATCTCATAGGGTTTCCCAATCTACTTAGGACAAGCAAAGGAAGAAATGATGTACTTTTCTTTCCTAAGATTCATTCCCTAGCTAGCCATGAATACCACAGACTTCTTATTGGAAAGCCAACCTTTAATTCTGTGCATGGCTTCCTTGGTCAATCCCTGGGCAACCTGACTTACACCCTAAAGAGATTCCAATTCAATATGGAGGTATCAAATATAGAAATGAATGAAATGAATAAATTGATTATGGCTGCTTGGGAAGGGAAATTTTACATTTATCACGTAACAATTCAAGTCCTAAATATAAGAGGATGTCAACATGAAAGAATATATAAACTCTTTTTTTTTGCATAGTTCAATCAATCGACCTGACTTACATCCTTAATAATTGATTCCAATGATTGGCGTGCATTATCCAGAGCTTCTGCTGGAACAGGAACAACTACCAGTTTATCCATGATTCGGTCTTTCACTTGGGACAAACTCCTCAGTATATCTGCAACAACTCCCCTTGAAGCCTCCAACACGACTTTCCCCTTATTCCACAGCTGTGTGTGGTCACCTCTATTCTCCGACCCTTTGTCATTCATTTGAAAATGAAGGGAATGTTCAGGAGAGTATAATTTTCCCTGTCCACTACCATTTTCCTCCTCTCCGTCTTCTCCTTTTTTTTTTTTTTGTTTTTTCTTTTGACCATCGACATGAACTGAAAGCTCCAGAGAATACAATTTTCCAGTTGAGATAGAAATTTTCTTCCGATGTGTGCTTCTATCAGAAACATTTGGGGAGGACAATTGGGTTTTTCTGGTTCCATCACCCAACTCTTTATATGGAGGCGCATAGAGTTTTCCTTGACCAATTTTCTCTTGTTCCTGCTCTGGATCATTGTTGGCAGTGTTGTTTTTTTTTTCCCTGGGCCTCCTGTGAGGGAGTCAGCCCAGTCCTACTCTGATACCATGTTGGATTTACATCATATAAGATATGATCGATATTTTATTACAATGATGAGTGTTCCATATATATATGGAACATAAGGTGACCATCCATGAAAGGATGCATCCATTGAATAATCAATAACTATTTGTTATTATCATTTACTTATTATATAATATATATAATAATAAATAATAATTATATTATTAATTATTATCTTTAGAGAATGTCTTCCCGATGTTGTCCAAACATCAACACCTGGCTTGCCTAACCCAAAACCGACCTAACCTCCTATCGTCTCACCTCTACTTTGCAAATAATATAGAGATTCATACAAGAGGGTCTCCTTGAGCTCCCCTCGCAAGCTACCTAATGGTGTCAGATCACCATCCCTAAGATTTATCGAAAGGCCAAATTAAAATGATAGCAATCTGCCCCCAAATCAGACGTAGATCCAATTCACTGTAAACCTATTAATGGGGACTTCATCTCCCAATTGTGTGAAGGAATGATTATGCTCTTCCAGCTTGTCTCCAATTAGTGCTTGGATCACACCTTGGATCCTCGAGGAAAATTTAGATGTGCACCACGTGTGTAAATGAGCTAGCACGTGCTGAGATAGATCGATGCTTTTGCATCATACTCCATAGTGGAAAAAATCATGAGCTCCTGCTCATGAGATTTCCAACATGGCTGAAATTCACTTGGATCCCAAACTTTCTCTTGGAGTTATCCCTCAGCTCCTCTGCTTTGCCACTGCTGCTGCTGCATCATCCCTACTTCTCATGCAGGTTTCCTTTTGTACAGCTTCCTCATGCTGACCGATTCCTCTGCTGAATCCAACATCAGTTCTCTGATTTCCTCGATCACTTTGTCCAGCTGCTCCCCTGGTTGGTTTTTTTATTGCAAACTAGCTTGTTGCACTCTCTCCTTGTCAATGGGAAAATCATGTTGACTTCCCAAGACATATTCTTCCTTTATGGTATTATCTTTCCACTCCATTGTAGTCTCCACTCCTATGGGCTCCTTATCACTAAATTGTTTCTCATCTACCACTTCTCCTAACAGATTTTCTCCTGCCATTCCTTCAGTTGTTCCCATTCCAACTTCCACTAGTTGTGATTTGTGCGGGTGTATCTCTTCCAACATGGCTATTCCTTGGTAGCCACCCCCTAGTTCTAGATTGAACAACCAATCCTCTAGTGCCTTCAACTCCAATTCCCACTGAGTGAATAACTCAACTAGGTGTTCTCCTTTTGTTGGGACATACATCAATATCTGTTCTGTTTCCTCCATGACAGTCTCCGCTGGTTGTCCTTCTGTCACCTCTACAAACTCTATGTTAGCCTCTCCTCGGCCGCTTGGTAGGAATATCTCGACTCCTCCAATGATCATAACATTCCTCTGATCCTCCTTCTATGTGATGGAAGTTTGCAACTTCTCATCATCTTCATTCACGCAGCTCACAGTTCCGTGCAAACTTTCACCTGAGTGAGGTTTATCTCCTGCCTCTACTTTTTCCAATGAACCCTCCACTGAGCTCATCTATTCTCCCTTTCCCACCTGGTATTCTGGTATGTCTCCTCTTCCCACCTGGAATTTTACGAGATCCACCAAACCCTGCTCATTTCCCACCTGACAATCTATGAGTCTCTTTTCAGATCTCTTTCCCTCATAACTGAGGTTTTCAGTATCCCTCAACCACCTCTTTAACGTCTGTTGCTACCTTATGGACAACAACTTTTGAAAATTCCATCTGGTTGTCCTCTTCAAAGGAAATCTGTACCTCCAATGTACCTTTGAATTCTGTTGCATATTGAATGCAAGCTTCTCCATATGCACTCGAATTTCACTAAGCTTGTTGTCCATCTCCACCTTGCTCTTTTGCGACTAGAATTCTCCTCGACCATGCTTATGAATATCAATGGCCATATCGTTTTGTCTTTATCCCACCTGCTTGCTTACCATCCATTGCATGCCTTGCAACAATTCCAATCAGAGCATTGCACTCTATCTCCATGGCTTACAGTAAACAATTCTGCAACCGCTCCTTCGCCTCCTTCTCTCTGTTTGAGAGAAATCAAGTTCTGATACCACTCTTGTATCATACTATCTCTTTCATTTCTCTTCACCCAAACTCTGCAGATGATTTCAAGCTCTGATACCACATCTGACACCAACCTCCCCCCACTTCACCTCCTTCAAGGCTGGATCAACCTCCCAGTCTAGGATCATTCAAATCTTCAAGTCGAATGACTCGTCAGGCTCTTGATGGAACTGAATTGTTTTTTTTCACAGGCCCTTTCTACTTCCTTTGTATTCATGATGTGATACCAGCAAACCCTTCCTTAGTTCTTTTGACTCTTGAACTGATTTCCTTATCCTCTGTACTAATCTCCTCCTCAATATGATCATAGACTGCAACCGCAGGTCAATTCCCTTCGCGATCTTGCACTTTGAGAATTTCACGAGCTTTTTCCTCCTCCTTCCCCAATTTCTGAATCGATGAATACTCTAGGACTAGATCTACAGTCCTCATTCCTATCGCGATTTGGACTTCAGGAGTCCTGACTCCCCTCGACTCTTCTTTTTTGACTTTCAAACCAACAATGCGTTTATCCCCTGCCACGCGTCCTTATAGATCTAACGACCTGGATTAATATCACTCTTCGTGACTTCACGAATATCCTTGTTCACTCCCGCAAACCTCCCGAAGTTCCTTCTCTTGAACCTCTCGATATTCTACCACCTTTCTTCTCCTTAACGATGGGTAACTTATTTGTTTCGAGACTTCGACAAGTCCTCGACTCCTTTTGTGCACTTAGCACAATTTCTCTTTCGAGACTTAGACGGTTCTTGAAACTCCTTTCTGCACTCCTTGCAGTGTTCTGCACAAACTTCCTTTTGCAATTTTGTTCGGCTTGAAAACCTCCATGGCTTCAAGTTCTACTATGAGGTTCTCTTTTCCCTCCTAGCAATGTTTTTCCCTTCCTCATCGGCTTACAAGGTGAAATCTAGATACCTTAGGTGCACTCCTTACACTGGCTCAGTTCTTCAACAGTTTCTCCCTTGGCCTTGTAGAAAGTTTAAGGCATCTCCTTCCCTTTGTCGATGCACTTCTTTTAAAACCTTCGTTCACGAGAATGTTCAACAATTATGGGATTCTCCTACACCTTTAGCTGTGTATTTCCTGGGTATTCTCACGCAAGCTCGATGCCCTCCTAGCAGAGTAGTCCAGAGTGTTCAGTAACTCTATGTTGTGTCTCTCTCCACACAATATTTATTTTCAAGGGACCTAACCACCTTGAAATTTCTCCCTGAGTTTGTAAGTAAATCTAGCATGCCCTCCTGGTGACTTCTCTTCTGACTCCACTGAGCCCAGACCCTCACTCCTTGCGTTGGCTTATAGAGTTTTATATCTCTGTCATGAACTCCTTGTACTTAGCCTAGAGAACCAGACTTAACTTAACACACTCGCGGATACAAAACTGTACCTCTATCCATGCAGATGATTTATAGCATCCATCTACAATTCACAAACATGTAAAATAAATTCACAACACAACATCCATTACACAGAAAGATAAAACGGTAAAAACTGTCATTTTATATTAATGGTGGAATGCCAAATTACAATGATAGAGTCTGAGATGCAACTGAGTCTTGGCTCTTTGTATCTCTCCTTATAACCTAGCTTGTCTAACCCAAAACTGACCTAACCTCCTATCGTCTCACCTCTACTTTGCAAATAATACAGATATTCATACAAGAGGGGCTCCCTGAGCTTCCCTCACAAGCTACCTAATGGTGTCAGATCACCATCCCTAAGGTTTATCGAAAGGCCAAATTAAAATGATAGCAATCTTCCCCCAAATCAGACGTAGATCCAATTTTTCGTCAGCCTATTAATGGCGACCTCATATCCTAATCATGTGAAGGCACGATTCTTCTCTTCCATCTTGTCTCCAATTAATGCCTAGATCACTCCTTGGATCCTTGAGGCAAATTTGGATGCACACCATGCATGTAAATGAACTGGCGTGTTATGAGATGGAGCAATGCTCCTGCATCAACCACAATGTGACGTAACCATTCATGAATGTAGGAAGTCGAAACAAGTCAATCAAAATGGATGCCTTAATGTCAAATAATCATTGAGAACATCACAATCAAACATATCCATATTATAAACTAATCCAAAATGAATGTTACAATATGACATAACCATTGAAGAATGTCACAACCCGAAAAAACCATTGATGAACGTTGCAGTGTGACAAACCCTTAATAAATTTCACATTGTGGCATCACGTTTGATTAATGTCACAATGCAACAAAAAACTTAATGAACATCGCGATGTGACTTGACATTTGATGAATGCCGCAATGTTACATTACCATTAACATGGCAAGGTGAATGTCTCAATCTGAAATAACTACTATGCAACTAAATAATTTCACACAAAGTAAGTCAAAATGAAGGTCACAATATGACATAACCATTGAAGAATGTCACAACCCAACATAACCCTTAATAAAGACTACAATGCAACAAAACCCTTAATGAATGTCACAATGTGACATTACATTTCATTAAAGCCACAATGCGATAAAACCGTTACTGAACATTGCAATGTGACATCACATTTGATGAACTCCCCAATATGACACGGTCATTAATGCAACAAGATGAATGCCACAATCTGAAATAACCATTAAGGAATGTCACAATCCAACATAACCTTATCAAATATAATATTATAATATTATAATACTATCAACTATAAATTATAATATTATAATATTATATTATTAACGATAAAAAAAAAATTGTAAGTAAGAGAGAGTTACCTTCTATTATTCATGAAGACAAATATTACAAAGTAGATAGAATCTAGGTCTCCATTAACGAAAACCAACCTAGACCTCTGTCGAGATTGAATGTACTGTCTAGAATGCTTCCATAAAAGTTCCCCCCAACCAGAGCTAACACTATTGAACCTATCATCCAGGAACTAGATTCCACATCCAAATGAACAAAATTTACCAAAATAAGACTCCAACAGATGCCTTCATCAAGAGCTACCAATACTACTAGCATAGATCCCACTTGCAAGACTCTAGACACACAAACAAAAGACTCGAAACCATATAATTAAAGAGTCAGAGCTACCTACTTCATTTCTGGAAGTTGGGTTGACTTCCTCCATTAGTTCCCAAGATGATATAAAGGGGAGGATAATAGGTGCACCTGGGAGTAGACCATATTACTTTTCCTCCAACAAAGGTGGGCCCATTTATTTACATTGACAGTGCGAGAGCAGATCCAATTTTGCTGCCAGTCGCTCCATGTGGTGCCACAACTCTACATTGTCTCTTTTGTTGTCAAATAAGCAAATAATGGACTCACAACGGAGCCTTTGAACCACCATGATCTAGAGAAAAAGAGGGGCAATTGAAGGAGAACCATAAATATGGATACTCTGAGGGAATAAAACACTCCTCATTCCAATCCAATGACCCACCGAAGTGCGGGGCCTTCACCTCCTCCAAATTGAATTTTGGATGTGAAGGAAGACCCCTTGTAGAGTTGACTTCATTTGAGATGGATTGTACATCCTCCACCACTCCCTCATTGCTAGAGAGTTAAGTAATTATTCTACCCACAAGATGTCAAGAGGAGAGGCTTCCATGCCTCGAACTTCCCCATTACTTTTTCATTGTCCAGAGCCCAAGCCAATACTCAAACCATGCAGTCAACCCATAATGTGTGCACTCATCAAGCCAAAGCTACTATGGAGAAAAGACAAAAGTGTTTTCCCCTGAAACAGGATACATAACCCGAAGAACCAAAGGAAACATACTTAAATCACCCATGAGGACCTGAGAGCACCATCTACGTCGGCATTGAAGAGCCCTGACATTGTTGGTACTTCTCCAACAAAACCCCATCACCTCCACATGAACCTGAAGATGCAACAATGTGATCAACCCAAGAATAAATTTATGGACTGTCACATCCATTGAAAGCTGGAGGGAAGGCCATATTGCTCATGGACTTCTCCTTCAGTAGACACGAGTGAGCATGGTTGTCAACCTGGCACCCCATCCAGTTATTAATAATATTATTTAGCGAACTATAACAACAATTATAATATTAATACATAAAATTAACTAGAGAATATGAATGTTGCAACCCTAAATAACCATTAAAGAATGCCCCAATCCAACATAACCTTATCTACTATATTATTATAATTTTATTCTATTAATAAATTTATTAATATAATATTATTAGCTAACTCTAACCACAAGCATAATATTAATACATATTAATACTAGCAACAACCACATTAAGTAAAAAGTAGTTGATATACGCCGATCGACGCCATTTTTCATTTTTTTTTAATTAATGGCGCCGATCGGCGTATATCAACCACTTTTTACTTAATGTGGTTGTTGCTAGTTGACGGCCGACATGCCTTCCAAACCACCATTAATATATTAATACATAATTAATGTATTAATTAATTATTACATTAATATTATATTAATATATATAAATTAATGAGATCTATAAATGTAATGTATTACATTAATGTAATAAATAATAATAATGTATAAATGTAATGTATAAATTAAAGTATTACGTTACATTAATGTATAATGTAGTTGATTGATACATTAATAGTGTAATGTATTATTAATTAATACATTTATACATTATTAATTAATACATTAAAAAAATATTAATAGAGTAATAAAATAATACATTAATGATGTAATGATACATTGATGTATTGTATTAATGTCATGTATAAATTTAAATATTAATTTATATTAATATATAAAGTAACTTATTAATAGAATAATACATTAATATGTAATGTATTAATTAATATATACATTAATGTATAATGTAAAGTACATTAATACAATAAATATAATATTAATAATGTATTTATTAATAATATTAAACACAAAGATATAAATATTTATATTAAAACATAAATATTGATATTAAAACATTAATATTACATAATTAATACATTAAAAAAGAATCAATAAAATATTAAAATATTAATACCTTAATAAATACATCATTAAAGTATTAATACATTAATAATAAATAAATAAAGTATTAATTAGTTAATACATTAATAATGCATTATTAAAGTATTAATACATTAATAATGTAACATATAATGTAAAGTATTTATTAATTAATACATTAAATACATTATTAACATTAAGTATTAATACATTAAGTAACATACATTATTATTTAATACATTGAGTAACATTAAATATTAATTAGTTTATACATTTAATACATTATTAATAATGTATTTATTAATATTATTAATACACTAAAATATTAATATTATTACTTTTAATAAAACATAAATATTTAATACATTGAGTAACATTAAATATTAATTAGTTTATACATTTAATACATTATTAATAATGTATTTATTAATATTATTAATACACTAAAATATTAATATTATTACTTTTAATAAAACATAAATATTGATATTAAAAAAATAATTTTAAAGAATTGATACATTAAAAAGGTATCAAAACTTTAGTAATATATTATTAAAGTAATAATACATTAATACATTATTAAAATATTAATACATTAATACAATAATTTACAATGACCATGTTTCAGTATGGTTGGCCATAATGTTTATGGCTGACTTTGGTAAAACTTTGTTGATTTTGGGAAGGAAAGGTTCACTAT
>JASDQU010100054.1:647287-672354 GCA_032191745.1 Picea mariana | reverse complement strand
AGAGAAGCAGCACACTGGTTAGTTGCAAGGAGTTATCGAAATTTCTCAAAACCAAAGGATTCAGAAGAAGCAAAGTGAAATTCGTGAAACCCTCAAATGCAAAATCCCGAAATCATCGGGACCATCCATCGAAAGGGGACACGTGGCAAGAGATCAACATTTCGCTGAGTCATAGAGTGGAAAGGTCAAATGGTAGAGTTGTGAGAATTCTTGAAACATGAAATCATGATTTGATTGTAGCCGTTGACTAGAGAGCTAATGTGGACCGTTGATCTGATCCGAATATTTTGCAATTTCGGGTATCGGAGGATCGAGAGAACGAAGGTGAATCACATCGGGAGTTCCTGATATGAGAAATCTCGATGTGCTTGGAAGGATTGGCCCCAGGTCATAGCGAAGGGTCATATGGATGAGTGATAAGGGAGGATTTAGCATGTGCTATGCCCTTGTTAGAATTTCGGGACTCGGGAGTTCGAAGGTCAAAGAGTTGGTTGACTCATATAGCCGATATGGGAAATCACGATGCACCTTTTCAGATAAGCATGTGGTCACAAGGCATGGTCACATGGAAAAAGGCCTGCAATTAGCGCTTCACGCAGGTGGAATTTTCATAGAAACCTGTGGATTGTTTTCTTAGAGGTTCCAGTAGGGAATCGATGATCCGGATTATTTTCAACATGAAATGAGAGCGAATATATAACAAAGAAATGCGCAGAGATATCATAGATATTCAATAATATAACAGAAATGTATCAGAGATGCAACCATGAACAAAAATATATAGTAATACACGATTTATATTAATGAAAGAAATGTACAGAGACTGTAAAAATACAGAGTGAAAGACTCGCTAGAATGGTGGCAGCTTATCTCTGAGAAGAGATGTGACGGCTACTCACATTCACAAGAAGATGATTACAATGAGGCTCTGAAGGAATTTTTAAAATAAACTGGAATTCCAAAAACCCTAGACATCCAAAAACCTAACCCTAGGAGATGAAGCACCAATAGTCATGTGGGCCCCGTTTGGGTAAGTGAGTACATCAACTTCCCGGAGTCGTAACTTTTGCATACGATCTCCGTTTTAGGCATNCGCTAGAATGGTGGCAGCTTATCTCTGAGAAGAGATGTGACGGCTACTCACATTCACAAGAAGATGATTACAATGAGGCTCTGAAGGCATTTTTAAAATAAACTGGAATTCCAAAAACCCTAGACATCCAAAAACCTAACCCTAGGAGATGAAGCACCAATAGTCATGTGGGCCCCGTTTGGGTAAGTGAGTACATCAACTTCCCGGAGTCGTAACTTTTGCATACGATCTCCGTTTTAGGCATGTGATAGCTCGTTGGAAAGGTATCATCAAGGAGATTCATTTTGGGGGCTCAATCATGCATTTGGGTATCATTGCGAACCTAGATCTCTAAAAACCTTCATTTGGGCCCTCAAAATGGCCCCGAAAGTTAAAAACTGCTAAAAATAGTAAATTGTCAAATTTGCCAGAAAACTGTTTTGAGCCAGTCGAAAAAGGTGGGTGGCCACCGATATCCACCTAGATCAATTGAAGACTGTTTCGATTCAGTCTTGAGAAGATCCTAGACCAGAAGGTCACGCAGCCCTTGGAGAGGAGGAGATCTGCACCAAAACTTAATACAATAACACAGAGATATAGAGAACAACAATAGATATCCAGTGAACAATAACTTCTATTGAATAAATAAAATAGGTTGAAACTGTAAAACTGCAAAACTAAAAAAAACTTGCTCGAATGGTGGCAGATATCTCCGAGAAAATATGTGGTTTCTACATGCATCTGTTTGAACAAAATGATTACAATAAAGCTCCATATGTCTTTTTAACATTACTCGTGAATTCCAAAACCCTATACATCCAAAAATCTAATCCTAGGAGGTGAAACGCCAAAAGTTATGTGGTCCCTAATGAGTAAGTTGGTACCTCAACTTCCCAGGGACGTAACTTTTTCATACGACCTCTGTTTTAGGTGCGTGATAGCCCGCTGGAAAGATATTTTTGAGAACTACACATTATGTCATCAAACTCTGACTCTGTCTATAGTTTGAATATGGCTAGCCAAAAAAACATTGTTTAGGGCCCCAAAATGGCCTTACAAGTATAGAAATATGTATTGACATGAAAACATCCAAAATAAGCCAGTTGGATTAGGTTGGAAGCCACCAATATCTACTTGGAAGCAGTGTAGGACTTTAGAAAACCTCGTAAGTGTAGAACCCATAATTACAAAGAATTACAAAAGAACATGTTGAACTAAAAATTGTCAAGAAAAACCAGTTGAAATAGGTAGGTAGCCACTAATATCCACTTGAATAAATGGAACATCAAAAAATGATAAGTGAGATGTAATATATGTTGAATTAACATCTCTAAATCAACATTTAATTTTATTTTGAAAAATAATTATTAAAAAATGGGAAAGAGTTAGAGATTGATTAAAATTTTGTAGTGGTTAAATAATAGGTTGGATCCATCTTAACCCAAATGATTACCAAAGGACTCAGTCATCTAGCATACCATGATATGCATTTCAATCATTTCCATTTTTTCTACCCATTTTTTATCATCTCATTTCTTTATATATACTTATGATCTGATATGCAATTTGTATTATGGTTAAATCACTTGTGCATATTATATATGTTCAAGTTTATTTGGTACATCTATGATTTAGTTATCCTAAATGACTAATACCATTTTTTTTAAAATAAAAAAGGTGTAGATCCTGCTATATTAGATAGATAAAACTTTTACAGAGTTATACAAAAGAGTAGGTCTAGTATCACCCAAAAGGCTGCCGATTTTCAGAAACCAGCAAGTATAGGGATTGAGTAGCAATAGCATTATAAAACATAAAGACGGATTGGCATCTGTCCTGCCCGGAGGAAACCAGGACAGATGCCTTTGGTCTAAGTTCATATAAAACAGTGACATAAAACTAAAAACCATGATAATATAAAAACCTAGGTGTCTGATGACTTGTCATCCTCACCCGTCTACCGCGTGGTCCCAGCCAAGATGGCATAAGCTTGCGAGCAGAGTGGACATTTCCTTTTGGTTTGTGCATTGGAGAATGCATCAAGCAGCATGTCCATTCTCTGACCCATGCAGAGGGCCTGATACTCCAGATCAGCCAAGTGTCCACGGAGGTCGAAAATTAGAGCTAGGTGTTCATCCTGGATGAGTGAGCCATGCACGCTGCCACCCTCGTCCACCGCCGCTCAAGAACCCGCATCTAACAGTCGCTATTCCACTGCAACTTCTGCAACCTTCGTGCTTGCAGTTTGGCAACTGCAATTGTCGTTATCAGGCCAGGGTATTTCCTCCACGAGACATCCGGGGATGTAATCTACCAGTGCCAGAGTGGGCTTGCAGTCCTCCCTCTTGGTTGCCACTCGAGTGAACTCCATGGTCGTCAGGTCCTCTGTAAACGGGATTTCCTCCACAATGCATGGGGGAAAATCCTCCTCAATTCCTACTTCCTGCCTCGCTCCCAGCGCTTTCTCCTGCCTCGCTTCCGGCACTTTCTCCTTTACATCCTGGCTGCACCCAGCACCAGACTCAGCAATGGTGGCAAGCCGAGCCCGTTTCTCAGCTCGGGCATTTTTTCGAAGAATTGATGTAGCAAGAGCCAGGGCCTGTTCGATTTGTTCCTTACGAAGCCGCTGCACCTTATGCACCTCCCAGGCTGAGCCACAGCGAGGCTTGCCTCTTTTTCGAGCCATGGAGAGGGCACAAAGCAATTGTTGGTGAAGGCAGAAGAGCAGTTGCAGGTATGAATTGCGGGCAAGCGAGCCTAGTCGCGTTGAATGCAGCAAGAAATACAGCGAGAGAATAGAATGCGCGGTCAATGCCAAACACCAGAGCATTCGAGCTATAAACAAGGCCTTGGCAGGTGAAAACATGCTCTTACCGGGCAAGTTGAAAACAAAATGAACCGGAGCCGAAGCCATCCTCTCGCTATTAACCCTCGCCATTACTGAACCATTAAAATCGTACCCTGTCACTCGAGGGAAAGGTCCCTCCACCCTTAAATTGCAGCGATGGCCATCCCCCATCGTTAAGTCATGCGCGTGGGTGGCGGCTGTCGGCATTTATGCCAGGGCCGGGTGCGGATCCACTTGTCTCCCTGTAGCTACGTGTCACCCCATCCGGGGCAAATGACTAATACCATTACTATGTTACAAAAATATCTTTAAAAATTGCAAGTAATCATTTTCTCTTTTTCCAGCGAGTCACTACCATGTTGACATCTCTAGAAAGCCTATATTTTCATTCAATAGTCTCAATCCATAACAATTTTGAAAGATGTTATTGGTGGATAATTTTACTTTATTTTTAATAGCATACCATTGTAATTCATTATTCCATAGTACTTTATTCCATAACTTCATAAAGAATGCATGGTTCTTTTCCATTCATAGTTTAACTTCTATGAAATTTGTATCAATTGGTTACTCTCCATCCTAGATTTTCTTTTCCATTCATAGTTTAACTTCTATGAAATTTGTATCAATTGGTTACTCTCCATCCTAGATTTTCAACAAATAGTATTGTTTTATTGGTTTTTTTATTTTACAAAATTAAAATAAATAAGTTTTATTAGTTTTAGAAAGATATTATCCTTTATCCATAACCATAATGTGATCAAAGATATTCTACTAAAATATATTTTAGTAGGTTTTTATTTTTATTTTACAAAATTAAAAAAATAATAATAAGTTTTATTAATTTAAAAAAAAAAATTATAAATCCTTTATCCATACATAAGCTGATCAAATCTATTCTACTAAAATATAACTCTTCACTAATTCAAAAACTTTATTGTGTTTTCAATGTATAATGTTTCCTGCTAAACTTATCTCAATTGGTGGGATTGCAAAATGTAAGATGTGATACAACAAGACAAAACAAATCTTACCATAGTGCTAATTCTATTTTATTTAATCCAAAATTTCAATAATAAACAAACTATAAACTTAAAGATCACAAAATAATAAAAGTTTTCATATTCTATCAAGGTAAATTGAGAGTTGAAGTTTATAGGTTGAACTCTTCACACAGTTAAAGTTTATAGGTTGAACTCTTCACACCAATGAGAGTTGGGAGACTATTGTTGACACTCATTATCCTCTTTATTATCCATTTTCATTTTCCATCATTTTCCATCTGTGTTGTCCATATTATCTCTAATAATCCATCATCATTGCATCAAGAGCTTGATGTTCTTATGAAATAGGGTGAGTGAGGTATTTATGTTTGACAAAGCTAATAAAGTAAAATGAAAAAAAAAAAATTAACATAAAAAATGTCTAATATCAATAAAAGAAGAAAATAAATAACATTTCCCTAATTGTTTTCACTGTCAAATAGGTTTGCAACTTAGAGGGATTTGATTTCTTTTAATGTTTGATGAATTTGAAGTTAATATGGATCTAGGTTGGTTAGATATCATCTCTATTTAAATGCCTATGGTTAATACTTTGTAATGGAAAATAAAAGGAAAAATCAAATGCAAGAGATAAGAAACACGTAATAATATATATAGTACATGGTTGTGCCAACATTTGACATTAGGATAAGATTTTTCAAAGGATAGAAATAATCCTATAATAATAAAATAAAAAAACTCAATTTCCTAATATATGATTTTGTTCACGAAACTTCCAAAAATATCCTATAGCATTGCTAATGCTACAAATTTTTCCCATGTACATAAATTGGAAAATGATTTTGATGTCACACCATCTCCTCCATTGTTATAAGAAATTGCCCCCAAATTCTACTAGAAACAAGGAAAATTATACTAAAATTTGGATTCGGAGAGCCACTTAGATTCTAAAGAGAATTTTCCTTTATGATAAAACAAATATGTAATAGCATGCTTTGTTGTGCTAGTCATGGTTTTGACATCAAGAAATGCATCTTCCTCAAGCATAAATGCAACTTCTCATATTATTTCTTAAGGATGCATAAAATGTACCTCATTTTTTTGTAATGGTGGTTCATATGACTCAATTTTATTTGTTCTCGCTCTATCAAGTTTTGCTAATATGAATTATAATATTGAAGTGATATTCATTTAATCCTAGAACTTGATTCATGGTGTAAAGACTATATCAAATGGGATTCAACCTTTGAGGTGTTTGTTTTATTGAAGTGATACTTTCCCAAGTGTGACTCTACTATTTCACTGATTTGGAAGTGACATGGGACCCAATATTTGTGATGTAATGCTTTATATTTGACCTATGTATGCAAAAACAAAATACCCTTGACTTTGGAATGGACTTTGATATTGTTCTCCACAAAATAAGATCCTTTATCCTATTATTTTTGTTTCTCATATGTGGATGGAGGATACATAACAACTAGAACTTCATATGGAACAAGAAGCTAAAAACCATAACATACCTCAAAAGGATAGTAACTTGTTGAATTAATAATCACTTTGTTGTAGAAAATGTCAATGCTTGTCCCACTATTTACTTGAATAATGATAATCCAAAGTGAATGTACAAAATGTCCTATTTTCCACTCTTTGTCTTACCATTTCTTTATGAGTAAAAAAAGGTAAAATATTAAATCTTACAACAAATCATCCTCCATGAGAACTTCCAAAAATGGCTAAGAAGTTAAGTTTCATGAACTAAAACAAAAATAAGTTGGAAGACAAATTGTGCCTACAAGAATAAATTTATTATTCTTTGTGCATCAATTGTCTTAGTACAAGGAATGAAAACATACATTTTGAAAAATAGTAAACAAATACAAAATTTAATCAATGTGTAATTATGTTACATACAAACTATTGATGAAGTCCATAGAGATAAATTCTCATGATCGACAAGTAGTAATGGTTGATACAAGCCCAATTTCTTTTTAGTAGGCTTAGATGTACTACAAATTGAACATTTAAAAATAAAGTAAATGCACCATTCTTCCATAGGGTTTTCCAATAAAATCTATGTTACAAATGTTGAAATTTTGAATTAACACCAAAATATCCATTGTATGAAAAAGAATGAGCCTCTTTGAATAGAGTCTATGTGGACTATACAAACAAAGGGTTAAAGTGGCCCACACACAAAGACTAATTCCGACATTACATACATGGAAGGGGGCCAAAAATCCTATTTAATACCTTAATGAATGTGTTCTATTCATGGAAAAACATAACTTTCTATAACCATGTCCCCTTCTTTTAGTATGTTTAGAAAGAGTCATAAAAATAGTACCCATTAACACATTTGTAGTGAATTTCTATTGGAATGGTTTATAAACATTTGGATCATAAAGTCATAGTATAGCAAAGTGGCACTAGGGTTCTTTTCCCTAGCACGCAAACGCATAGAAGGTCTTCATTGTATCGATGATGTTGAAATCATCATAAACTAGCTAATATACTTTTGGATTTTTTAGTCATACAAAATCACAACTTTTTCCTATGAATGTAGATGGAATATATGAATGTATATGGAATATGATTAAAAGTGAGCATTGGATGGGGTCCAAACTCTGGGCTAACATTTTATATTTTAGTGGTGGACCACTTGGATAAAAATCAAAATATAATCCCCAAACCAAATGGCCTACAACAATTGGGGATTTCAACCCCAAATGTAGTAGTGCTTGACTTCTTGTGAGCACATGATGCAATTTTTCAATAGATTCTTATCCTTTTAACATAATTTTTTTAGGGTAAAAAATTTTCACAGATATTTGTGTATAGAATTTAAATTTATTATGAATAGGATTATCAAACACCATCCATATGTCCTCTGTATAGAATTTAAATTTATCATGGATAGGATTATCAAACACCATCCATATGTCCTTTAGGTTTTTAGGTGAGGTCATTTGAATGCATATTTGTATATATTTTTTTGGATAATCCTAGAGAAGGTTTGTTTTTCCATTTTCCATAATATTTGTATTATTTCCCATGGATCCCTTTGAATACTTTCCCATCGAAATTTACATCCGAAAACACATTTAGTGAGAAGGAATTGTCCAAAAGGTTGAGATACAAGTAGGGACTCCAAGATAAATTCTTTATGATGTCTAGACATAAGTGAGGTTCACATTATCCTTGTAATATAGTGGTTATAATCCCTTGGGACCTATCCAATCAACCATGAAGAGATATTATTTTCTTTTAACCAATAAAATTGTGAATACCCTATCAAGCCCCTTAAACCCAATCCCAAAAAAGTGAAATATTCTAAGCATATATGAACAATATGATTAGAAAAAGGGAACCATTGATTTATGGCTCGCTTCTAATGTATGAATTCAACTTGCCTATTGATCAAGTTGGCGAAGAGCATTATATCTCTCATTATATGAAGAGACATACCATCATAAAGTACAATAAGTGAAATTACAAAAATTGTATCACTCACAATTTCAAAGTTGACAACCAATGTCAACCTATATTCATGTTGAGATTGTTGAACACATCATGTAATGCCACTTTGTACTATTTTTGACTCATCTCATAGTCCATCATTGCATCCAAATTTACTTGCAATGAAATCCATAAATATTTATTACCATCTGATTTGGTATGAATATGAAAAAAACAAGAAATAGTATAACTTAATGAAAACTTGATTATAAACTATTTAAGGGTTGAGCTCATTAATTGGTTCATGATGTGACACTTCCATTACTACCTTGTTATTCTCCTAGATTTTATAATTATTTATTCTCTATTGATAAGTCCAACCACAAGAAGGTGGAATCCCACATGACCCCTCCCCCATCACATCACTCTCATTTCCCCATACCCAATTTAATTATAATACAATTCACATACACATCATAGTGGAAAAAAAGTGAAATTAAATTAGAAAGTGTATATACCAATAAAAAACATGAAATATAACCAATTGTAAAAATTATATATGAATGCATTTCAATCATACATCTAATGTCTACTACATTATTTTCTCCTAGGTTCTGTTTGTTTCAAAACATGCATAAGAGTGATGTTTTCATCTTCATCTTGATTTTTTTCTTCTCTTGATGGACATTGGTGTTGAGAATGTAAAACACACCTCCATATAGGAAGTTGAGTAGGACCCACATCTAGAAGAAAATAAAACCATTTGTAAGTCATCTTGTTAATTTTTTTGTTGTTGGTAGAATCGACAACTAGGGAAGGCTCGTACTCACATGACACGTGTTCAATTATTATTGATACCACTATAACCTTCAGGTGCACTGCAAACCCCCCACGAATGACACATGGGTTGTGCAAGGTTTGAACCAGTGACATCACAAGGAGTACCTTAATAGTGCACTCTATTACCAATTGATATACACCCCTGGGGGAAAGTCATCTTGTTCATATTATATGAACATAAAAAAATATAATTTATTATTGATGAAACATCCAATTTAGCACAATTCATTATACATATAAATTATGTGATTAGTACCTATTGTGCTAGACACAGTGGTATGGTTATCCTCTGTCTAATCACAACCAACGACCTTAGTAATGGATGCATGATTCATAACAACATCTTCATGTGCCTATGTTAACCATTTAAAATATATTTCACTTATTTATCTCCACATTCTTAGTAGAAGTTTTTTTTCCTTACCTTGCTTTAGTTCGACCAAGGATTAATATTCCCCAATTGAGGAAAATATTAGAATCTCTTGGGAAAGAATCATGCTATGGTCAACTCACTACATTCATAACATAACATGAATAATTTTTAATTAGATTTAAATAATAGTTGAAAAATTCAATAATGAAAGATTTTAAATTATAGTACTTACATATATGCCTTTGATTTTGTCATATCCTCTAGAGCCAAGTTTGTGTTGGCCAACCTTGTTCAATTATCCTTAGTGGCCTTTAGTGTTTCTTTAAGTCTATTACAAGTTTCATGCATAATTTGATGTTATATTTTAGTTGGTCATGTCAAATGTAAAATTATTTATTCAATTAACATTGTATTATAATTTTGGCATATTTCCCCATTTTTCATCTTCTTCTCCCTAGCATCCTCCACTAGTGCATCCCACTCACTTTTTGAAACTAATGGACACTCATAACTAGGATAGAAGTTCATGTTTTTGTAGTAGGTTTCTCGCACTGTCCACAAATACTTTCATTCCATGAAGCACTTGCCTTTTGGTTGAACATTTGTCCAAGAAGGCTAACAATGTAATCAATCAAATCTTTTTTCAACTAACATCTTGGTATTTATACTCAGTCCAGATGGTTGGTGAAAAAAAGTAAATGTCTTCTTATGCAACTTGGAATAAAAAAAGGTATTCTCTGCCAATGCAATCACATATTACGATTAGAATTATAAAATCAACATAAAAAAAAAAAATTTATCAAATCAAAATAAGTTTAGGAATTATCAATTACCATAAATTTCTATCCCCTTCAAGGAGAAAAGTTCATCTTCCATGTGAAAAGTGGTAGCCAATGACCTACTATTGTCAATAATTGCAACCAAGGAGGGTTGAGGACCTATAGTTGTAGTTGGGGTATAGATATGTATGTCATTAAATACATGGGGATATGGTATTGTATAAGTACTATTATGAGTATAGGCACCAAAAATAGAAGCAAGAGTAGAGGAACAATAGTTGTAGTAGTAGAGGCACTCAAAGTAGATACAAGTGTGCCAGTCCCAGATTTTCTTCTTATCATCCAATTGTTTGGTGCAATACTTTTTTCCATTGTGATGTTGAAATATTGAAACATATGAATAAACATGAAACAATATAAAACAAAAGAACTTTACTAATCTAGCCTCTCATCTATACAACTACATATAATCACAATAATAAAGAGACAAAAGAAAAAGGAGAGAATACACCAGATATACGTGGTAAAACCTAAAATGGGGAAACATCCATGGGAAGGTATTGTTTGTTTTAGTCTTCATAAATTTCCAATCTTACACTTGAGAGAACCTCTGCAAAAGCTTTACCCTTTACAAAGAGAACATTTTTCATTGTGTCTTATGGGTCTCTCTTACCTCTATTATATAGAAAGAGATGGAGGAATTACATCCAAGTAATACATGTGGAATAAATGTAATTTCACCTATTTTTATAATGAAATATAACAAGAGTGTTTTACTCCATGATGGATGTGGGATAACTCTCTTTTACATAAGTTCACAACTTACTAGACATTATTACCTTCCAAAGTAAGACATTCCAATATGTGATAAATAGTTTTGTGATGTTTCACATATGTGTTTGACATGTTATAATTGCATTATCAATTGAGAAATATATAAAATAGTTCATTTTAGGGATAAAAAGCAATACTAAATGAGAATTAAAAACTAAAAATAAATGGGAAATGCTTACCTTTCTATATTTTTCATCAAATGCTAGATCAATGTCCTTTTGAGTTATATTTGTATCATTATCCACATAATCTCTTATAATAAACTCTGCCACCCCAATCCATGATAAACTATGGTTGATTTCATTACCTTGTTCTATCCATACCTTCAACTAGTCAAGATTATTTGCAATGTATAAATGTAGTGCATCTCACTCTTGAGTACCTAGATAAAGAAAGAAATATTGATTTAGGTACCAATAATGCTTAATAATATTTATATATTAGGATACTACTTAAAATAAAATCTACTACCTTTCTCTTTTCTCCATCTACCTTTCTCCAACAACTCTTTAAATTTTCTAGTGGAATTGACATCCCAAAGGAGAGGCCAATTAATATCACCTACTACTTGGGGTACATACTCACTAATATACACCATGGAATGATATACCATATAGACTTCAACCATTGATCCCTTTAGACATGATATTTTTATAACAAAATCCTTTAATTCCTCTAAGTGCCTCTCCACCAACCACATTGACCTTGTGTGTATGATTCCACATATTGCAATCTTATTAACTAGATGTATGAGGTAATGTTCTTGTGTATTGAAAAGGATTGAAGGTATATACTTTTTTATTTCACGCATTAGATAAGGAATTTCTCTCTCCTGATACTTGATATCCTCTTTATGGATTTCTTTAGATGACAACCTCCTACAAGTGCAAGGAAACCACATGTGTCAACATATCATTATACAATTCAAGTAAATCAAATGCTAATAATTTCTAGAAATTTCATTTCAATTATAATGTTTTACTTACCTCATGCACTTGATGAGATCATATATAACTTGTTTTATGTTATTGTCAAGTTTGTTTGGGAGAGCAAGGGGTAGAACATATTGCAACATAGAATGAAACATTGTTGTTTAAGTTTGGTTAGAAACAAACATATTTTACTAGCAAATAATAACATGTATATCATAAGATGATAAATATTAGAAAATGTCAAACCTTAATAAAGGTATCCCAATTTTGAGTTTTTGCCCCACCAGAATCACCTTTCTTCACTTATATATTATTTATGTTTTAAGTAAAACTAGTGGGAAATTTAATCTTCCATATAACCTCTTTACAACATTGTTTTATTGCTTTGTTAATAACCATGAATATTGGTTGGTTTTCCATCACTATAAGAATAAGTAAAATGTTGCATTACATTGGCTTCCTCAATGTCACCAATAAATTTAGCAATTTTTTCTTTGTTATTCCTTCCATCTAAAAATTTTCATAAGCATTTTGTGACATTCTTTCCAATATGCATTATATCAAACAAATGAGCTATGTGTAAGTGCTCATAGTAGAGAAACTGATTGATTTGGATAAAGTATCATTTCATACCTCATGGAAGTCCATTGTATTGACCTTTGGAAAACATAAATGAAAATAGATTTTTTATTATAGTAAATTATAAAAGAAAATGTCAATAATAATTGAATTTTGAAAAATGGTAGAATCTAGAGATGGGAATTCTCCCATGGCCTCCTTTGAAAGTTATGAAATCAATGCAAATTCCTTCTTCAAAATGCGAAAGACATTATATTCCAATTGGAAGGATAACACACACACTTTATGGAGCTTTGTTGATGCCAGAATGGTTTTGGCCCCTGTAATACCCATGTTTCCCCCAACTTGTACTTAATCATTAATTAGGATTACCATGCTATGGCATGTGAACTATGTAAATGTAATGTTGTTTATATTTCCAATGACTAATTGTGCGGGTGAAGCCTTGAAGTACTGGCCATGATATCATTAGAGGAAAAGAATGGGAAAACTAGAGAAGGTCCACTATGTCAAAGACCCCAAAGTTTCCCCTTGTTGGGGAATAATAAACCTCCTCCCAAACACAAGGACATGAATCGGTTAATGAAGGAAAGGACTGATGGTTGAACCATCAAACACCCCCATGAATGGAGCCATGGACTGGCTGAAGAATGTCATCCCAAAGTACCACAGGGTCTAGCAGACCCAGGCTAACCCGAGTTCCTTCTGACAAAAGGAACATGACATAAAGGAGAAAATTCCCAAGGAGAGAAAAGGGCATGTAGAGAGATTGGGGAAAATAGGATGGAACGCGAGGCTCTCCAGGGGAGAAATGGAAGAGAAAAGAACCTGAGCAGAAGGTCACAAGCTTGATGTTGAGGAAGCATCTGATAAACCTCGCAGAGGCTGTGACAGAGAAAGGATCTCTAAGAATTTGGCATAAATTCTCTAGTGATATCATGGCTTGGCACGGGGTGGCCAGAGTGATAAGAGTGAATGCCTCTGAGCCTATGGTTGGGTGGAAAGGCGAACACCCACAGTCAGTTAGTTGGTTGCAACCTGTAATAGATAAGTATTTGTATACTCTGTGTAATTGAGTTGTAACTATTAAATAAAGTTGGATATCTTGTGAATGTTTCAGGGATGGGCATGTGTTCTTGATGGATATGTTGTGTTCCTTTATTTTTTCTTTATTGTGTGCTTAGGAAAGTAAGGAACTATACGTTTTGGACATGGTTTGTATACGCAAATTATTGAGCCTTGTAGTGGCTCAAGTTAGAGAAATTGAACTATGAGTGTGTCGACCTTGGGCACAGTTTCACGTGTGCATGTTTACACTTCCATTTATTCTGGGCCTCCTGGACAAGGGATCTCATTAATCTCAAGAGAGTTAGAACAAAGGTGCACAGAGCTTACATAAGCTATGTAGGAGTGGAGAACTCTCTAAGTTCTATACTTCAGAAGAAACACAAGGAGTGTCCCCTCAATTCATTTAAGGTACCAGTAAGCTCAGGAAGTATAACACTCTTAGAGTGTAGACAAGGGGGCGCATCCTCCAGATATTTCATCTATGTCACCGAGGTTTCAGGCTCACAGCCTTAGTGAATCCCCAGCCAAGAGCTAAGTGTATAGCTCACGAAAAATTTGGGAGGATCCATATGACCAAGACCCAAGAAACCTGGGGAAAGTTTGGAAGGAGCTCTAGGATGCTACAAATTTACCAATCATGAAGTATTGTAAGCCATATATCCTAGGCTATTCGAGAGTCTCCCTAACCCTTGGATCTACATCCTAGTTAGCCTAGCACTGACCACTTCAAGATAACAGAGGGGTTATAACACCAGAAACCCCAAATGTCAGAGTCACGAAGCTGATATCAGTTGTTGATAGGAAGTAGACATGTGGCAGAAGATCATGTGGTCCGAGGATTCAACACTCAGGAGGAATTTGGATGAGAGCCTTCAAGGTGGGAAGACTCTTGAAGCCACAAGCGGCAGAGTAAGTCTTAATTGTCGATATACAAGGGATGCGTGGCGCTAGATACCGTAGTCCAGAGACTTGGTACTTTGGGGGACTTGAGGTGTGGCGTGTTGATAAGCCCCAAAGCCCGAAGAAACACTGTTCATGGATTTGTGGATCCATGTGGATGAAACCTGACCATCAGATCTAAGTTGTGGTCAGCCTGATGTTGACCAACTCTAAGAGTCATGAGGAATTTTCACCTTAAAACTTCTGAAGTTTGAAGTCTCAAAGCCATAAGAGTCGTAGATTTGTGAGTATATGTGGACACAACATGACCATTAGATCTAAGTTATGGTCAGCCTAGCACTGACCAAATTTTTGATTAAGGAGGAAGTCACACCAAAGATCCTCCGAATGTTTAAATTACAGAGTAACAAAGGTTGTCGATACAAGGGTTACATGGACACACCTTGACCATGAGATTGAAGGGCTTGGAAGGCTATCGGTTCGAAGTGACATGGCACAATGAAATCATCTAGGGTGACATGGACCCATGATCAACGTGCCACTTGTCACATGGATTGTGCATTTTGCAGACCCTATAGGCCCATTAACATGTGACATGTGTCACCCACTGAAGGGGACATGTGTCATCTCTGCCTTGTTGCGTATCACACCTAGCACTTACAGTTTGGTCCATTTGGTAGGAGAAGTAGGTGGCACCCACCTGTATTTTCTTTTTCATCTAGTACATCACCCCATGTGAGGGTGGACCCTTCAGGAGTCTGAGACTTCGGGGGTTTTGGATGCAGCATCATGGGTAAGTTGAAAGGCCCAAAGGTCGTGGCCACATGGATTGATTCCAGGACTTCGTAAGTCTTAAAATTTGGGACTCCGGAGGTTTGGAGTGTAGTCTCAAGGATAATCCAAAAGGCCCGAAGGCCAAAACCACATGGAAATCTCATGGGGCTTCGGGAGATAGGTACTTCGAGAGACTTGCTTCATTAGACCATATACTCCCAAAAGGGATAAAATGTCGAATGTTGAACCTTTCCCTTAGGCATAAGCGTTAAAGTGGAGGAATATCTCTCGTTAGATTAATGGTGGATGGATCTCTGCCATAGATTTAGGAGCATTGGGAGCTCTGTGACTTCGAGGAACTCAAGATGACATGTATTAGAAGGACCATGTGGATGCCATGTAGCCCTTGACTAATAAATTCTCGAAGAACTTTGGAAGGGCATATCTTCCAGTTCCAAGCTCGGTTTTGAGCATGGAGACAGTGGTTGGAAATATCTGGACGAGGAGAACATGATAGAGGCCTCGAAAGGAGGATTTGACTAAATAAGGAAGATGAAATTTTGATGCCCCATCCCTTCAAAATCCTTTTAAGGGGTTGGGTGTGTTACAAAGTGGTATCAGAGCATGGCAACAAAACTTGGCCTGCTTGGGCTCATGAAAGAGTCGAGTGATTTTCTTTCTTAGAAAATTTTAAAGGAGAGAGAACCATGCCCTACCCTATCTAGCAAAGCATGATTCAGACATAGGCCTGGATGGGCCAGAGACCAGTCATAGGACTGGTATACCAAGGTTAATATGAGAATGTTGAAAGGTAATTCTACCTTTGGAAGATTGTTTATTATCTGCATTAACTCCTTGAGGAGAAGGACTCTAGATTGAAACTTTGATATGGGAATTCCTACTGAATTTCAGCAGAGGAATTATAGTGTCCCTTCATCAAAATGATAACTATTCTTACATGAGTATGGATATTTTGATCAACATTAATAGTAAGACCTGAATGTGAATGGCAGAGGTGGCAGAAATTATTTTGTGAAGTTGCATGATCCAGACAAGGGACATGAACTGAATTGTTTTGTTATAGTGTAACATTGTCTATCTGCTAGGGCAGGAAGAGTCTCTTGCAATTAAGATGGATGATTATATAAGGATTAATATCCTCATGAAGAATTCCTCCATGGTTAAGGAAATCTAGTAAGGATTGGTAGGATCCATAGAATTTATAATTGTTGCATTATTAAAAGACTAAACCTTGAGTATATAACTCCTCACGACCAGAGGACTGACGAAAATGTGTAGGGTCAGTTTACTTGACCTATAATGGTTGAAAATGACAATAGGGATAACCTAATTAAAAAATATAAAGAGGAGTCCTTTGGGACTGCTGCTAGTTCCCCTAAAAGGGAAAAGTGACCTTGGTTGGTTATTTCCATGAAGAGAGGGAAACAACAGTATGAATTATGACTATGAGACTAGTCATATAAGTGACTATAATCTCTCACTGAAGAACACTAATGTTGAAAATAAAATATCAATGTGAATGGATAAGGTAAAAAGGTGCAAGAGGTGCACCTACATATATACAAATATGTGTATATATATGCTTACTAGAATAATATGACCGCAAGATCTCAGCAGAGAGAGCAACTCAATGATGATTATCCCTATGAGACTTATCATAAGAATGATTGGAAGATCCTTAGGAGAAGGATCTAGAAGTTTGACATGTCCATGTGTGTGGATGACATGGAAAAGGTGCAGGCAATAAGCTTGCATGATGAATGCTTAGCTGTGTTTAATTATGCCTGAGTGCATGGATTTAATGCATTTTGAAGCTTCTTGATATGAAGCCTGATATTAATGCCAACTAGGTATGAATGATATTAAATGTGCAAGTGATTCACATGTATGATGTAAAAGTACATGTAAACTAAAGGCACAATATGGATGCCTTGATGAGTGATATGTAAGGCAAGAATTGCACTTTCCAAGATTAAATGAATACCATGGATGCATGGTTGACTCTATTCCGAAGAGTCATGAAATTTCTATTTGAAATGATAACTTGAGGGGAATGTATCCCATTTCCTCAGGAAATACTAATATAAATAGATGAAAGAGTAAATGAGCAAAGATGCTCTATTTTCATGATAAGAGGCAAATGATTATTCATTTGAGGATCACATGAGAAGGATTGTGAACAATCCTGATTTGACTAATTTTAAAGTAGAAATGTATGTAGGTTGTGAAATATACCTATAGAAGCTACACATATGCTTATGAGTATGCATATGGTTAAGTACATCATGGGTGTAAGTTAACAAAAACCAGAATATGTGTGGATAAAGAAGTTGGATGCATGACATAAATGCATGTTTATATTCCTTAGGGAATGCTTGGTAACAAGTTGAAGATAACTCAAGGTTGAGGCCATCACAGATAGTGATGGATATGTAACAAGGAAAGTTTCATGTTGAAGAAGTTCCATGTGGAGGAACTGTGTAAAGAATCTGTCGGGAGAACAGAGTCACAACCTTAATGACTACTGAGAATTGAGTAGTGGGTTGCAAGATGATATATATATATAAGAATCATGGATTACATTTTAAAACAAATGAATGAATGAAGGTTGACCATTCTGACTAAATGGAAATATAATGTGCAGAATACATAGGTTCATGATCCATTATGAACAAAAAAAAAAATTCTATGAAATCATGTTGTTGTATCCACAAAGGTTAGGGTGAGGACTAACCAAGGATGCTCAAGGAAGAGAGCAAGAAAATTCAAACAAGGAGTAAGTTGCAAAAGCAAAGAAAGGGAAAAAGGAGGAACACTTTTTCCACCCTAAGAACTCTACACTGTTTACCAGAATTATAAGCCTTAGATGAGAAGTTGTGAGAACAAATACAGCTGGAAAAGGGAAGAATCCCTTAACTACTTTCTTGTTTTCGAATGTGTTTCTCTGGGATAAGAGAAAATTGAAAGGATGGTATGTGAAAATGTTTAATACGTGAGAATATGGTTGGCTATAGAATATTGAAACAACTGAAATTTTGATTGAGGTCACACTCACAAAAACATTGAGGACAATGTGACAAGTGCATAAATATATGCTAGGACATATCTTAAATTGTTTAATGATTTAAAAGATATGGTACTTGCATTATTTTATTTTACATGGTGACTAATATATTTATAATGTATGTCATGTGTAGAAATAAATTGGAATTGTTGAGGAAGACAGTTGCCAATGATGAACAACCTCAAGTAGAGGATGACTATGAGAAGGTTGTTATTGAAAGATTGTTGAAGGGACTATAAAAGTCCCCATAAAGCACTATTGATGAGGTAAAAATCAGAAAGAGGGTTCTAGTAGCCAAGAACATGTATAAAAGTGCTCATACCTATGTGGCACAAGGTATGAAGGGATTGGGTAAGAATCCACTTTGAAATGTTTTATTGTCTTAATGTTATGCATGTAATTTTGAAAGGCCATTGTATTCCTTTGATACCCAAGTAGGGTTTGATTCAGGAAGGAGAACCTGAATGATCGAGGTGTGAAACTCTGGCAATAAATACTGAATGAAATTCTTGGAAGAATTCATGAACTAATATGTCATGAATACTTTGACCAATCAAGGAATTATTGGGAACAAAAGTGCTCATAGGCAACACATTGATTTAATACATTGAGAAAACTGCATGTTTTCACTAAAAGGGAAGACAATGGATTTTCCATTGAGTAAGGAGGACCTTCCAATACTCTACTTGAATTCTAGAGGTGTTAAATAAAAGAGAAAATTTGGTTGGCCACGAGTGTTGGCACCCTGGTTACTAATGAAGGAAGAATGCTTGGGTGCATTCAAAAGAAACTTCTAGTTTCATGTGTTGATCTAGGAACATGATCATCCTATAGTAGGAAGCATAGTCATGTTGTAAGAGTGAATGAGGATGAATAACCCACATGATGAAGAGGTTGGTTGAAATCCAACACACCAGGGAAAGATGCTTGTCATAGGTATGGTAAACTTGAAATCAATGCAAGGGTGCATGGTAAGTGAATGTGGCCATGGATATTGTCCCCTTGGATTAAATTCACTTAATGTTGAACTACCTTTTGAAAGGTTTGGTACGATGAAATGATGCATAGGTAAGGAATGAGGTTTCATTTCATGTTTATATAGATGTGATTTGAATGTTAGCATGCACAATTTAAGAATCGCTTGTGATGTCATTGCAAAGGTGCAATGAAAATATATGTGCATGGGAAACTAACAATTTGTTTCGCTGATTGAAGTTGAAAGTGTAGGAAGAAAAGAGTCTTGGATATGGAAATGATGTAAGTTCATAAGGAAGACCAAATTTCTTGTTGGGTTAAACTACGAGGAATGGTATTCTCCTTTTTGAGAAAATGAATTTGATTTTTCATAGGAATGGTTCCAAAATTGTTTTTGAACCACTACATACATGCAATGAAAATATAATGTGCATGGGGACTAACAATTTGTTGGGAAGAGGAATTTTGAAATTGCAGGAAGAGAAAGGTCTTGGATATGGAAGTATTGTAAGACCATAAGGAAGAAAAATTACCTATTGAGCCAAACTTCTATGGGAAGGAAAGTCCCATGCTTGTGAATCTATTCCTGTACGGAACAGATCTGAAACTAAATGAGGAATGTGGAAATTTGTGGGTGACAGATTTGCAAAAAAAAAAAATCGAAATTGAAACTGATATTGATATCTCGTAATTTATGTGTACCTATAATATAGGTGAGACAAAAAGGATTTGTCCAGGGAGGACAGGTGAAGGATTTCGAGTTGGAAAGCATGAAAGAGGATATTTTTGAGACATGAGAACCCTATGGTAAGCCATGATCTCCCTAGAACATGTTGTATTGCAATAACACAAGCTGGAGGGACACCTTGGTAAAGAAATTCCGAGGGACGCCTCGACTATAAGTCTCAATGAAGTCCTTAAAACTCTTCTTGTGCGAGAAATCCTTGGCAATGCAAGATGGATCACTCGAGGAATTGTATAGCAAAGAAGGGGATGCATGAGCCCAGGCCTGGAGGGTGAGTGACCACAAGGAAGAAGGGACTTGAAAATTCTCATATACTATTGATAGGGATCATGCACAAAATGGGTATGTCTAGCAGAAATAGTGGGCCAAGATAATAAGACAACCATGTGGATACAAATCCACAGACTGCACATATGAGTATTGTGCTAAGTTACAAAATCTTTCTTGATTTTTTATGCAACAATAAAAAAAAATCGCATGAAACTATGATTAACATGCTTGTTGTCCAACATTATTGAAGGCAGGTGACGAAGGTTAAGAGTCTGGAAGGGACCTGACCAAGAAAGAGAATCAAGATTTTTGAAACAACTGAAGAACAAAAGGCATGACAGGTGTTACTAAGAAATAACATTGAGGACGATGTTCACTTTTAAGGGGGGGGGGATTGTAATACCCATGTTTCCCCCAACTTGTACTTAATCATTAATTAGGATTACCATGTTATGGCATGTGAGTGATGTAAATGTAATGTTGTTTAGATTTCCAACGACTAACTGTGGGGGTGAAGCCTTGAAGTATTGGCCATGATATCATTATAGGAAATGAATAGGAAAACTAGATAAGGTCCATTATGTCAAAGACCCCAAAGTTTCCCCTTGTTGGGAAATAATAAACCTCCTCCCAAACCCAAGGACAATAATCAATTAATGAAGGAAAGGAATGGTGGTTAAACCATCAACCACCCCCGTTAATGGAGGCATGGAATGGCTGAAGAATGTCAGCCCAAAGTACCAAAGGGTCTGGAAGACCTTAGCTAACCCGAATTTCCTTCTAATAGAAGGAACATGAAATAAAGGAGAACCTTCCCAAGGAGGGATGTGTGCAAGGAGAGAAGGGGTCAGGCAGAGAGATCGAGGAAAAGAGGAGGGTGCACAAGGCTCTCTAGGGGAGAAATGGAGGAGAACAGAACCTGAGCAGAAGGTCGCGACCTTGATGTTGAGGAAGAATCTGATAAACCTCGCAGGGGTTGTGATAGAGAAAGGATCTCTAAGAATTTGGCATAAATTCCCTAGAGATATCATGGCTTTACATAGGGGTGTCCAGAGTGATAAGAGTGAATTCCTTTGAGCCTATGGTTGTGTGAAAAGGAAAAAAACCACAGTCAGTTAGTTGGCTACAACCTGTAATATATAAGTATTCTTATACCCTGTGTAATTCAGTTGTAACTGCAAAATAAAGTTGGATATCTTGTGAATGTCTCAGGAATGTGTATGTGTGCTTGATGGATATGTTGTGTTCCTTTATTTTTTTTTTATTGTGTGCTTAGGAAAGTAATGAACTATATGGTTTGGACATGTTTTTAATATGCAAATGTTCGATCCCTGTAGTGGGTCGAGTTAGATAAATTGAACTATGAGTACATTGACCTTGGGCACAGTTTCACGTGTGCATGTTTACACTTATAGTTATGATGGGTCTCCTAGATAAGGGAGCTCGTTAAGATCAAGAGAGGTAGTGCAAAAATTCAAAGATCATACACAAGCTACGTAGGAGTGGAGAACTCTCTAAGTTCTAAACTCTGAAAGAAACACAAGGAGCATCCCCTCAATTCATTTGAGGTACTAGTAAGCTCAGGAGGTATAATGCTCTTAGAGTGCAGACAAGGGGGTGCATCCTCTAGATCTTTCATCTATGTGACCGAGGGTTCGGGCTCAAAGCCTTAGCGAATCCTCAGCAAAGAGCTAAGTGTATATCCCATGAGAAATTTGGGAGGATCCATAGGACCAACACCCAAGAACCCTGGGGCAAGTTTGAAAGGAGCTCTGGGGTGTTACAACTTTACAAATCATGAAGTATTGCAAACCATATATCCCAGGGTATTTGGGAGTATCCATGACCATTGTATCTATGCTGTGGTCATCCTAGCACTGACCACTTTTGGAGAACAGAGGGGTTATAACACCAGAAACCCTAAATGCCAGAGTCGCAAAGTTGATCTCGGTCATTGATAGGCAGTGGACATGTGGCAAGAGATCCCATGGTCTGGGGACTCAACACTCTGGAAAAATTTGGACGAGATTCTTCAAGGTGTGAAGACTCTCGAAGACATGAAGAGTGGAGTAAATCTCAGTCGTCGATATACAAGGGATGTGTGGCGCTAGATCTCATAGTTCGGAGACTTGGTAATCTGAGGGACTTGAGGTGTTCCATGTCGATAAGTTCTAAAGCCTGAAGTAACACTAGTCATGGATCTGTGGATCCATGTGGATGAAGATTGATCATCAGATCTAGGATATGGTCATCTCGACGCTGACCAACTCCTGGAGTAATGAGGAGTTTGCACCACAAAACTTCTGAAGGATGAATTCTCGAAGCCAGAAGAGATATAGATCTGTGAGTATATGTGGACAGATCCTAACCATTAGATCTAGGCTATGGTCAGCCCGACGTTGACCAACTTCGTGAGTAAGGAGGAAGTCACACCACGGATTCCCCGAATGCTGAAATTACGGAGTAACGGAGGCCATCAATACAGGGGTTATGTAGACACACCTTGCCGTGAGATTGAAAGGCTTGGAAGGTGATCTGAAATCGGATCTAGAAGCCTGACAGGGCTTGAAAAATGCTCAAAAATGAAAGTGCTTAGAATGTGACAAAACCTATGCCATTGTGTCCGTCTCGTCTTCCTGATTCCGGTGGTATATTTACTTTGTCAAACGGGCTCCGTATGGAGAAGATATCATGTTCTATCCGAAAAGTCAAACAGGCAAAAAAGGGGGATGACTATACAGTCTGTACAGTCCACGTGTCATGATGACTGTGCAGACCGTACGATCCATACAGCTGATGTGGAAAACCCAGAAGGTGACATGTGGCAGCACCAGGAGGTGACACGTGTCAGGCAGATTTGGACAAATGGGTGTACGACTGGACCTATCCCGAGGTGACACGTGTCACCACTGTAAGGGTGACATGTGGCACGGGTGACGTCAGAAGCTGACGTGGCAAAGGTTGTACAGGTGATGTGACGTGAAGTACACTGGCAGGGCATCTGGTGATGTGGCAGTCATCTATTGGTAGATTTTGAGCGAATCATTTGCTGACACGTGGCATTTAATTGATAAGTGATTGGGTGCCACATGGCCCAATCACGAGCTGCCACGTGGCACCCCGGGTATTGGTCTATTTGGTTTAATAATCAAAAATTTTATGGGTCCATGGGGTTCGACCCCCGGACCTCTCCCCACCATGTAAAGACTTTGCACAGTCCGAGCTGCCAACGCGCCACCGTATCAATTCTTAACATATATCATTTTCATATTTATTTAAATTTGACATATTGTATATTGGCGCAGGGGGTCGGGCCAGGGCTTAGCCCCAACCCATGGTCATATCCATTGTTATGTGACCATAAACATATCGCGCGGAGGTTTAAAATATGCGGGGTAATTCGAATGTTTAAATTCGTGGTTATGTTGTGTTATAACATATGACCGTAACCCTTGTTAAATGGGCGCGCATATATGTGAACCGAGTTCCACCCATGGTTTTGGGTGCCATAACATGTGACCACACGAAGCACGCGGGGAGCTTAAGAGGTGGTTTCAAACGGTTTTGTAACGGTTAGCACCTTTTGCCTTTTACACGAGGTCGTATGACCATATGCCCAAGTGCTTGACGGTTAGGGGCTGGAGGCGCCTTAACTGTCCTATGGTTTGCACCGTTGGCATGGTTGTGCCCGGTGCTGGTTTTTCATGCCTTATATTGCGTGTGAGCCAGGTTCAATGGAGAAGGGTGCATTTTGTAGAACCTGTGACAGCAAGCTTGAAGGGGAAAACTTCTAGGAGGCCTAACTTCTTCGTTTTTCGACTGATTGAGGTGCCGAAAGAGCCCAGACAGGGGTTTTTGGATGCTCTAAAGCCATTGGAGCAGTCAAAGTAGAGTTATATGGAAGGGAAACCAAGCTCAAGCCATTTTAATGCAGAGAAGATTTTGAGGAGGAGACGCTATCGGACCATTTCTGGGAGTTCCGGACGTTCGTTTTGCGTGTTGTTTTCTTTGCATGGTTCTAGAGATCTAGAAGAACATGACCGGATCAATATTGTATCCATTTGGCATTACAGTGGAAGCCATTTGGAATTGCAGCGATGTACTTTTGATCTTTTGAACAGAAATAAAGAAGCCTCCCCCATAGAGAAAAAGGCTCGGAGACATAGGCAAAGTTGTGCCGAACTCCGCTATCAATCTGCGTGTTATGGTTTGTTGTTTATTCTTTCATTTCAAATCTGCAAATGTATATATGGCTGTCATAATTCCTCTTCTTTCCTCATTCTTTCACTAAGTTTCTCAAATGATTAATTAATGCATGCAAAATTAAAACTCAACCATAAGTCATTAAAAGATCCGACAGATCAAGTGGTATCAGAGCTAGTTGATGTTTGGATTTGAGTTTTTCATGTTAACCAGGGAAAAGCTACAGCGTGGTGAAGGCAATCTTTTTGCAGAGAATCCATTAATTGGGTTGAGAAAAGAGCTTCTCATAGCAAGAAGATGGCATCGGAAGAAAGGATTTCTCAAGAT
>JASDQU010100054.1:631028-647187 GCA_032191745.1 Picea mariana | reverse complement strand
ACAGGTGCACAGGACAGAGTTCAGAGACAGAGAGCAAGCCGGGTGGCCTATCCCGAGCTTGTTGACTGGTCAGTAACCTTTTGGGGACCAAAAGGTCTTATTGTGGGGAGGTGTGATCCGAAATCGGATCCAGAAGCCTGACAGGGCTTGAAAAATGCTCAAAAATGAAAGTGCTTGGAATGCAACGAAACCTATGCCATTGCGTCTTTCTTGTCTCTTGATTTCAGTGGTATATTTACTTTGTCAAATGGGCTCTGTATGGAGAAGATATCGTGTTCTGTCCGAAAAGTCAAACAGGCAAAAAAGGGGGATGACTGTACAATCCATACAATCCACGTGTCATGCTGACTGTGCAGACCTTATGGTCCATACAGCTGACATGGAAAACTCAGAAGGCAACACATGGCAGCACCAGGAGGCGACACGTGTCAGGCAGATTTGGACGAATGGGCGTACGGCTGGACCTATCCCGAGGTGACACGTGTCACCACTGTAAGGGTGACACGTGGCACGGGTGATGTCAGTAGCTGACATGGCAGAGGCCATACAGGTGACGTGGCATGAAGTATGATGACAGGGCATATGGTGATGTGGCAGTCATCTATCGGCAGATTTTGAGCGAATCGTTTGTTGACACATGGCGTTTAATTGACAAGTGATTGGGTGCCACATGGCCCAATCACGGGCTGCCATGTGGCACCCCGGGTATTGGTCTATTTGGTTTAATAATCAAAATTTTTATGGTTCCGTGGGGTTCGACCCCCGAACCTCTCCCCACCGTGCAAAGACTTTGCACAGTCCGAGCTGCCAACGCGCCACCGTATCAATTCTTAACATATATAGTTTTCATATTTATTTAAATTTGACATATTGTATATTGGCGCGGGGGGTCGGGCCAGGGCTTAGCCCCGACCCATGGTCATATCCATTGTTATGTGACCGTAAACATATCGCGCGGAGGTTTAAAATATGCGGGGTAATTCGAATGTTTAAAGCCATGGTTATGTTGTGTTATAACATATGACCGTAACCCTTGTTAAATGGGCATGCATATATGTGAACTGAGTTCCACCCATGGTTTTGGGCATCGTAACATGTGACCACACGAAGCGCACGGAGAGCTTAAGAGGTGGTTTCAAACGGTTTTGTAACGGTTAGCACTTTTTGCCTTTTGCGCGAGGTCGTATGACCATATGCCCGAGTGTTTGATGGTTAGGGGCTGGAGGCACCTTAACCATCCTACGGTTTGCACTGTTGGAGCAGTTGCACTCGGTGCTGGGTTTTCACGCCTTATATTGCGTGTGAGCCAGGTTCAATGGAGAAGGGTGCATTTTGTAGAACCTGTGACAACAAGCTTGAAGGGGAAAACTTCCAGGAGGCCTAACTTCTTCGTTTTTCGACCGATTAAGGTGCCAAAAGAGCCCAGATAGGGTTTTTTGGATGATCTGAAGCCATTGGAGCAGTCAGAGTAGAGTTATATGGAAGGGAAACCAAGATAAATCCATTTTGATGCAGAGAAGATTTTGAGGAGGAGACGCTGTCGGACCATTTCTAGGAGTTTCGGACGTTCGTTTCGCGTACCGTTTTCTTGCATGGTTCTAGAGATCTGGAAGAACATGACCAGATTAGTCTTGTAGCCATTTGGCATTGAAGAGATGTACTTTTGAGCTTTTGAATAGAAATAAAGAAGCCTCCCCCACAGAGAAAAAGGCTCAGAGATGTAGGCAAAGTTGTGTCGAACTCCGTTATCAATCTGCGTGTTATGGTTTGTTGTTTATTCTTTCATTTCAGATCTACAAATGTATATATGGCTGACATAATTCCTCTTCTTTCCTCATTCTTTCACTAAGTTTCTCAAATGGTTAATTAATGCATGCAAAATTAAAACTCAACCATAATTCATTAAAAGATCCGACGGATCAAGGTGTGAAGACTCTCGAAGACATGAACAGTGGAGTAAATCTCAGATGTTGATATACAAGGGATGCGTGGTGCTAGATCTCGTAGTCTAGAGACTTGGTAATCTGAGGGACTTGAGGTGTTCCATGTTGATAAGTCATGAAGCCTGAAGTAAGACTGGTCATGGATCTGTGGATCCACGTGGATGAAGATTGATCATCAGATCTAGGATATGGTCATCTCGACACTGACCAACTCCTGGAGTAATGAGGAGTTTGCACCACAAAACTTTCGAAGGCTGAATTTTCGAAGCCACAAGAGATGTAGATCTGTGAGTATATGTGGACAGATCCTAACCATTAGATCTAGGCTATGGTCAGCCTGACACTGACCAACTTCGTGAGTAAGGAGGAAGTCACACCACGGATCCCTCGAATGCTGAAATTATGGAGTAACGGAGGCCATCAATATAGGGGTTATGTAGACACACCTTGCCGTGAGATTGAAAGGCTTGGAAGGTTATTGTTCCAGAGTGACGTGGCACAGTGATTTCATCTAGGGTGACATGGACCCACGATCAATGAGCCACTTGTCACCTGGATTTGTGCATTTTGCAGACCCTATAGGCCCATTAACACATGACACATGTCACCCAATGAAGGGGACACATGTCATCCATGCCTTGCTGTGTATCACACCTGGAACTTACTGTTTGGTCCATTTGGTGGGAGAAGTAGGTGAGACCCACCTCTATATTCCTTCGCATCTATTATGTCACCCCATGCAAGGGTGGACCCTTCAGGATTCTGGGACTTCAGGGGTTTGAGATGTAGCATCATGGGTAAGTGGAAAGGCCCAAAGGTCGAAGCCACGTGGAGTGATTCTGGGACTTCAGAATTTTGGGAATTTGGGACTATAGAGTTTTGGAGTGTAGTGTCGAGGATAAGCCAAAAGGCCAGAGCCACGTGGAAAGCTCATGGGGCTTCAAGAGATAGGTACTCCAGAAGACTTGGGTCATTAGACCACATTCTCCCAAAAGGGCCAAAACACCAAATGTCGAACCTTTCCCTTAGGTGTAAGTGTTAAAATGGAGGAAGATCCCTCATCGAATTAATGGTAGGATGGATCTTCTCCATAGATTTAGGAGTGTTGGGAGCTCTGTGACTTCGAGGAACTTGGGATGACATGTATGAGAAGGACCACGTGGATTCCACATGATCCTTGACTAATAAATGCCCAAACAAATTTGGAAGGGCATATCTTCCAGTCCTGAGCTTGATTTTGAGCATGGAGATAGTGGTTGGAAAGCTCTGGATGAGCAGAACATGATAGAGGCCCCAAAAGAAGGATTTGATTAATTAAGGAAGATAGAATTTTGATGCCCCATCTCTTAAAAATCCTTTTATGGGGTTGGGTGTGTTACAACCCCTTTTCTTATGAAGATCTGTCTTACTTGAAGTCCTCGGCCTTGATTGTATTGATGTTAGGGTATAAGTTCCTTGAGACCATAATGGTTTTCATGGAAATATAGATTCATTTTCTCTGTAACCAAAATAAGAATTTGTTTATGGATAGGTACATCAGTAAGGTGGCTCGATCTGAATTTAGCATTTATGAATAGATCCATATTGTTATCAATGAGATCTGATTTTTTCTAGATGATAAAAAGATTTTTCAAACATATATAAGTGTTCTTGTCGGTTAACTTGTTTCCTACTATTTGGGTAACTATTATGAGTAGGGATATCAAATTTTTTTGAGGTCTATTGTGGGAAATCCATTTTTATTATGGTAAATTATTGTAATTTCATTGTTTCTCTCAAACGTAATCTTCAATCCAAAATGAGGATCCATGTGGCATATCAACACCTAATCTATGAGGGTAAGAAACATGAGGATAAAATTATGTCTTATGACTATAATGTTTTCAAGGATTTTGATATTTTCCTAGTTATTAGATTGTGTGGAGGAGTCGTGGGAAAGACTACAACCTCTTCATACAAACCCTTATTCAAATATGTGGTAAAAAATAAATCAACAATTCCATCTTTCTTGAATCTCTTTGTTAGTCCCTAAAGTTGCACTTGAATGTGAGAGGGAAAGCTAGGGCATCATCAAGTTATTGAAATGGTATTTTTAAGGTTTTTATGAATAGGTTTTTAGAAAATGGTTGAAATTTGGTTCAAGGGTTCAAAATAAACACGTAACTCAAAATAAAGCCAGAAAATAACCCACCGATTTAGTAAATGGTAGTCACATTAATAGATCAGACAATAAGGTAAATAAATAAAGAAAATATGAGAGTATTCAATTTTTCAAACCCATATAGATTTCTTATTTCAAAATATCATTGAGAAACAAGAACATGTACTTGAAGGCAAATCTTGATAATAAACAAGAACAATAATGTTTTCACTGTGTTACTTAAGATCAAGGAATCAATGCATTGCAACAGAAAAAATGACTTCAAGTAAGAAAAGAAATAGAATATGAAATGAAAGAAAATCTGAACATCAACAAGCATTTTCCATTTAGTATCAATGTGGAAAATAAATTGTCTTACAGTGGATTTTCAAAATAGGTCCATGAATGCCCAACTTATCCACCCTTAACTTCTCCTTCTACAGAGTTTACATAGAAACAATACATAATTATCAAGATCCAAAAGAAATGGATCTAAAAACCTACTCATCTATATTTAGTTTCTTGTTTCAAATAATCAAGGAGAATATCAAATCTGATCTCCAAGTCTATATGATGAGGTGGCTTGTCAACTATTGTCCATGAGATTTTTTAGAAAAATAAATCTGGCAAATTTCTGAAAAATAGGGTCCAACAATCTCTTTGTATCTCTCAAACGATGATAGTTGTGTAAAAAACGAGAGATGTTTTTGTGAAGGTCATGTTCCCAACAAAAACCTCTTTTTGTTTCCAAAAATTCATCTCCATATTTTCTGCAACCTCTCCCAAAATTACTGACTAAAACAGGAAATTATTTATTATGAAATATCAGAAAAATAGGCCTCAAAGATATATCTGAATCTCTTAAAATGTTATAGAAGTGTAAAAACTGAGAGATTTTTTTGTGAATGGAAATGTTAACAACAAAAACCTCTTTTTGTTTCCAAAAATTAATCTCCGGTTGTTCTGAAACCTTGCCCAAAATTAGTGACTAAAACAAGAAATAATTTATTGTGAAATATTTGAAAACTAGGCCTCAAATATATATCTGAATCTCTTAAACTGTGATAGATATGTAAAAACAGAGAGAGGTTTTTGTAAAGGGGAATGTTCCCAAAAAAAACCTATTTTGGTTTCAAAAAATTCATCTCCATATGTTCTGAAACCCTTCTTGAGGATAAAGAATAAAATAGGTAAAAACCAGAGTATGCCTGTATTGATTTCTTCTCTTCTTATTTTTTGAGGTTGTATAAGCCAACTATTGAGACACCATATGAGGTTCATAGAATGGGTGATTTCAAATATGAGGCACTTGTTTTGGTACCATAGGTCCATTGTATGTTATTCCAAAGAGATCAGGTGAAACAGAGAAAAGAAAGGTAGATTGTTGGATGACAGAACTAAGTAAATGAGCCTGTAAAACTACAACATTTGCAACACTTCCATAAAATAAGTTGTTCCCAGTACCACTGACTAAATAAATTCATGTATATGTAGTGTTGCCATAAAAAAACATAGCTACAACTCCCAAAACATTTATCCTTGTTGTGTTAGCATCTCTTTTACTCTGTCTTTTTCTTTCCTTGCTTTCACTTTAAATTTTGGATATTCCTCTACATGGGCATGTAAATTCAGATCTATACCAGCTTGAGGTTTTCTTAATTTAATCATATATTTTGAAGATAATACAGAAATAAGATCTTCATCCTCAGTGCTGTCAGAATCTTGGGTTTCTGGAATTTCTTGCATCTGATCTGGTTCTGCAAAAACATCATCTATGTCAATATAAACTACATATGTACCTTTAAGCACAGATTCATATATTGAAGTTTATTTTGTGGTTACTTATGGTGGAATTCCTCCTAGGGAATTTAGGTACAGGTTTTGTCTTTTTTCTCTGTTTTTTTCTCTTTGCACTATTCTTACTTGTAGATTTATGTTTATTCTTGACTAGGGACTGAACTGGGTTCATAGTATAATCCTCATCCTCATCAATTTCCATCTTTATCTCTGGATTAAGAAATATGTCAATATCTTCATCTGGTTTAGATTTCTTACCTCAGCTAGTGGTGGCTTCCTCGGGCTCTTTACCTACAGGAAAATCTCCAATGGTTTGTTGAGTTTGCAACTTCCTCTTACTAGCCCTAGTTACCCTTGTTGTAGGTGATTCTTCTTTAATTAGGAACTCAGTGGCTTTACCAGTCTGCTTCTATTGGGATGATTTATTCCTTTTGGAATTTTTTGATATAGTTGACTGTAAATCATTTCTTAAAGACTAGATTAACCAATCCCAGGGTCTCTGGACTTTGTTTAAAGAGGATATTACCAGTTTCTTAATTAAACCTTGGTGAAAGAGACTACCTTTAGCTGTAGCAGGATGAGACTACACTCTCTTGGACATTTTAGATAAACTCTTAAGTAGAAAGTAGGATAAATTAAGAGGATAATCACCATTAATGTGAATTAGCAGTCTGATATGGTAAAGATAAACCAATGAAAACCTGCCCTCACATGTGATATACATGTGGATGATTAGCAAAGTGGTACGCCATTCCTTCTTTACCCGGCTATGTGGTATTCCCTTTTTCCAGTTAGGGTTTTGTTTTTCTAGGATTAAAAATTGATTCAAAAATTCCATAACCATGTTCTCCTTCTTCCACCACCTTTCCCTGCCAATTGGAAATGTACATGCTTTAGCAATTGAATGTCCAGTCACCAGCATCAGTAATTCTCCAACTATAGCTTCAAAGCCATCAAAATTTTGTGCGAAAACCATTGAAATTTGTTCATCGTGCCCCTAGAAGGTTGTGAAAAGTCAAACCAACCCACATAGTTAAACCTCTATGCCATTTTAGGGTATGCTTTGAGTAATTTCATTCCCTCAAGTTCCAATCTGATAATTTGGCCACTCTTATTTGGTTCCATGCTGCTGATATGGTCATGTAAACAGATCTGCGAGGATTGGTGATTTGAATTCTCAGTTCTCGTGGGCTGTTAAGAACTAAGAATCACTTCTTCCTTCAATTTGATCTCTACACAAAATATCTGACACACTAAAATAGAATGTGATGGTTCTTTTAATGATATTCAAACATGTTTGATTTGATGCAGGTATGTCAGGTACAACTCAATCCCTCATATGTAGTTGTTATAATTGCAGTATCAACCCAAGAAAAGATCAAGGAGATGCATGAAGATCCTCTAATCACGATTTTGAGAAATTATGACATGATCAGGGCAGGCTGGAGCATATAAAAATATGATTATTCCTAGCACTGCAGGAATAGTGTTATTCCTGTAGCACCATTTGTGACTTGGAAAAGATTTTGAAAATTCAAAAATCAATAGACAAGTGATGTGACACGATTTATCATATCAATTCCTAAAATTTTAAAAACTTCAGAAATCATTTAAAAGTGCAATACAAATGGAAAAATGACCAATTAAACCAAGAGGTAAAAATCAAGTTTGGGCAACAAAGTATAAGCAGGGAGGATCAAGGATTAGGGACACTCACTTAATCAAAAACAAAGTTAGAGAGTAACATTGGCTCCTTTTGGGGGTAAAGTTTCATGAGGAAACTTCAAGATCTGCAGACCAATGCCTTTATATCCTTCTGATTCACCGATTTCCCTATTCTATCACCCTTTATTTAAAACACAAATTGTAAAGAAACAATTCCATTGGGTATATGAAGTATTTATTTGAGCTCAAAAATAACAACCAAAAAATTGCAAGTAGTCTTTCCATTGGGATATGGAGTCCTTATTCTTGCATATTGAAAACTTGACACTACTCTCATACTGTAAATTGATCTTCAAACTGAAACCAACATGCTCAAAAAAAAATCCTGTTTATGTACAACTCCTACACAACTAACCAATCAGTTCCTTGATTAGGTCACATCAAACTTCCAATGCAACCATGAAAGAATTTGACTGACAATATGGTATTCTTCCTTGCAAGTAAATAAGAAAATGTAGAAAAACTGAGTTGTTTGCAGTAAAAAATGAATGGGAAGCCCATACTTACAGCTGCAATTTGCTTTAATTCCAAATGATGCAAAATTTTGAACCTCTGGAAATACCGACTCCATGTAGATGACTACTGGATCATATATAATATGAAAAAATTCCAGTTGATGAAAAAACCCAAACTGCTTCCCTGCAATTTCGGTTGTACTTGGGAGACCATAATCCACTTGATTTCCTTGAAACAACACATGAACATCACTTGTTTTATGACAGTGAACAACAACACCTTGGATAGGTTGATTTCCTTCATCTATTTCTCCAACATCATATTCATACTCATAAAAAACGGGCTCACTGTTGCATAGGTCAATGAATGTTGATGTGAAATTCTTCTCTTCTCTATTTTCATATTCATCGTATACAGGTTGACTGTAAAAAATTTATGAATTTTGAAATTCACAAAATTTTGTTTCATTATGCTCTTCAAAGAAAGAACGCAAATGAACAACCTTGTCTTTTGGAACAAAAAATTCATTATGACAATCCAATAAATTTGTTGTCATACTATCCATGACACTATCATCAATAACATCTTGAAAAACTTCTCCTTGAAAAGAAGAATGATAGAAAGTTTCATGAATGATCAAATCTTCTTCATCATGATAGGATGGAGACTTTTGATTGATTTCAACTGGAAATGATAAAAAAATTGTTCACCATCAATATAATCTTCAATAATTTCTTCACTAAAATACTGGCCTTCACAAATATTTTGAGTAACAAATTCTTCATGAAGAGAACCATTCAAATTGCCATCAAAACTATTAGGAGCTTTATGAGAACATTCCAAAATATCATCACTGATCTTATCACTAAAGCCTTGCTGAAATTTTTTGCTAAGAGGTTTTAATTTCTGACAACAATCATTCAAGAGGCATTCAGCAAGACAAATACTCTTACAAAATGAATGAAAAGCAACATGGAAATCATTTAATGATGAAATACTGGAAACAGGAAGAGATCGGTACCATTGTCTCACCTCTCCTTCCAAGGAGTACATAAACATCTTCAGCAATGCATATTCATGATGAATATCAATTTGGTCCATGTATTGATGAAAATCAATCAAGTGTTGTGAAGTATGATCGTGATCATCTCCTTTGAACCTCGAAAGGTAGTCTCCCCATGCATGCATAGTAGGAACAACATTTGGAAAACCAGGAATACTAGAGAAATCAAATGGAGAAAACCTACGAGCCAAAATGGCTTCCATAGCCTTTGACATCTCGGATCAGTGGAGTTGCCAATGGATTCTTCCTTTATTGAGTTGTCAGGTGAATGATACAGTCAGAAAAGTGTCCAACTCTTGTTCACCATAAAGAGCTAGAATTGATCGTTGTCGTTCTCCCAGGGATAAATTCTCCATTCCTCCGTCCCCGACAATGGCACTAAAATATGTTCCCCCAAAAAAACTCTCTTGGTTTCCAAAAAATCATCTCCAACTGTTCTGAAACCTTGCCCAAAATTAGTGACTAAAACAGGAAATACTTTATTGTGAAATATTTGAAAACTAGGCCTCAAAGATATATCTGAATCTCTTAAATTGTAATAGTTGTGTAAAAACATAGAGAGGTTTTTGTAAAGGGGCATGTTCCCAACAAAAACCTCTTTTGTTTTCAACGAATTCATCTCCATATGTTCTGAAACCTCTCTTGAAGATAAAGACTAAAACAGGTAAAAAACTGAGTATGCCTGTATTGATTTATGCTCTTCTTATTTTTTGAGGTTGTATAAGCCAACTGTTGAGACACCATATGAGGTTCATATAATGGGTCATTTAAACTATGAGGCACCTGTTTTTGTACCATAGGTTTATTGTATTCCATTCCAAAGAGAGTAGGTTATATAGAGAAAAGAAAGGTAGATTGTTGGATGACAGAACTAAATAAATGAGCCTGTAAAACTGCAACATTTCCAACACTTCCATAAAATAAATTATTCCCAATACCACTAATTGAATAAATGCATGTAGATGTAGTGTTTCCAACAGAAAACATAGCTACAGTTCCCAAAACATTTATCCTTGTTGTGTTAGCAACTCCTTTACTCTATCTTTCTCTTTCCTTGCTTTCACTTTAAATTTTGGTTATTCCTCTACAGGGGCAAGTAAATTCATATCTATAGCAGCTTGAGGTTTTCTTAATTTAATCATATATTTTGAAGATAATACAGAAATAAGATCTTCATGTTTGGTGCTATCAGAATCTCTAGTTTCTGGAATTTCTTGCATCTGGTCTGGTTCTGCAAAAATGTCATCTTTGTCATTATAAAATGCATATGTACCTTTAAACACAGATTCAGATATTGAAGTTGATTTTGTGGTTACTTCTGAAGGAATTCCTCCTAGGGAATTTAGGTACAGGTTTTGGATTTTTGCTCAATTTTTTTCCCTTTTCACTCTTCTTACTTGTATATTTTTGTTTCTACTTAACCAGGGACTGAACTGAGTTCATAGTATAATCATCATCCTCATCAATTTCCATCTTTATCTATGGATTAAGAAATATGTCAATATCTTCATCTGGTTTAGATTTCTTATCTCGACTAGTGGTAGCTTCCTCATGCTCTTTACCTATAGGAAAATCTCCAATGGTTTGCTAAGTTTGCAAATTCCTCTTTCTAGCCCAAGTTACCCTTGTTGCAGGTGATTCTTTATTAATTAGGAACTCAGTGGCTTTACCAGTCTGTTTCTGTTGGGATGATTTATTCTTTTTGGCATTTTTTGATTTAGTTGACTATAAATGATTTATTCAATACTAGATTAACCAATCCCAGGGTCTCTGGATTTTGTTTAAAGAGGAGATTACCAGTGTCTTAATTAAACCTTGGTGAAAGAGACTACCTTTAGTTGTAGAAGGATGAGACTGCACTCTCTTGGACATTTTAGATAAACTCTTAATTACTAGAAAACAAGATAAATTAAGAGGATAATCACCATTAATCTTAATTATCAGTCTGATATGGTAAATATAAACCAATGAAAACCTACCCTCACATGTGATATACCAGTGAATGATCAGCAAAGTGGTATGCCATTCTTTTTTACCCATCTATGTGGTATTCCCTTTTTCCATTTAGGGTTTTGTTTTTCTGGGATTCAAAATTGATTCACAAATTCCATAACCATGTTCTCCTTCTTCCACCACCTTTCTCCGCCAACTGGAAATCTACAGGCTTTAGAAATTGAATGTTTAATCACCAACATCAATAATTTTCCAACTATAGCTTCAAAGCCATCAAAATTTTGTGCGAAAACCATTGAAATATGTTCATCGTGTCCCTGGAAGGTTGTGAAAAAGTCAAACCAAACCACATCTTTAAACCTCTGTGCCATTTGAGGGTATGCTTCAAGTAATTTCGTGCCCTCAGGTTTTAGTCTGATAATCTAGATCCTCTTCTTTGGTGCCATGCTATTGATATGGTCCTGTAAACAGATCTGCGAGGATTGGTGATTTGAATTCTTAGTTCTTGTGGGCTGTTAAGAACTAAGAATCACTTCTTCCTTCAATTTGATCTCTACACAAAATAGTTGACACACTAAAATAGAAGGTGATGGTTTTGTTAATGATATTCAAACATGATTGATTTGATGCAGGTATGGTAGGTACAACTCAATCCCTCATATGTAGTTGATATAATTGCAGTATCAACCCGAGAAAATATCGTGGAGAGGCATGTAGATCCTATAATCAAGATTTTGGGAAATTATGACGCGATCAGGGCAGGCTGGCGCATATAAAAATGTGATTATTCCTAGCACTGCAGGAATAGCACTATTCCTGTAGCGCCATTTGTGACTTGGAAAAAAATTGTAAAATTCAAAAATGAATAGACAAGTGATGTGACAACCTAAACTTTTAAAAACTTAAAAAATCATTTAAAAGTGCAATACAAATGGGAAAATGACCATTTAAACCAAGAGGTAAAAATCAAGTTTGGGCAACAAAGTATAAGTAGGGAGGATCAAGGATTAGGGACACTCACTTAATCAAAAACAAAGTTAGAGACTAACAGTCTCTATTCCCAATGCATATATAGTGGACATGTTAGAAGAGTTGTCATTGTTGGAATTCTCTTCCCAGGAAGTCGTCTATATCCACTCTAGCTCTAAAAAATGAGTAATCATTTGTAGGTTTAATGGTTATTGGACAACTTCTACATATTTGTACAAGTGGATGCATACAAATTGAACATATGAGTGTGAGATATCACTTTGTTCTAAATGTTTTTTTCATTATCTATTTTTTCAATCATGATTTATATTGGAAACTGATGGAGGATGGACCCTGGTTCTAGGGGAGAGTAGGCCTATTTATAATTCCATGTTTTCTAAAATTTGACCCTAACACTCTATCAATGACCAAAATTCCTATATGGATCTCTTTGCCAATTTTACATTATAGTTTTGTATTTACTAGTTTTGTAGGACATTGAGTAGTTATATTAAATAAGACGTTGAGAAAGATAAGGCATGTCTTGTCATGTATTCTTGTATTTTTGTTTAGATCTCAGTAAAGGGTTTTTGGATAAAATGATTCTCAAACAGGAAAATTACAAATGGACCCAAATTCTAGATTTTGAGAATACAACTTTTTGGTGTTGGAATTATCAACAAATAGGTCACCTCTAGGACACTTACCCATAGGCTCAATCCCATCCTCGAATAAAGAAAGGGTCCAAGCCAAAGATAAAGAGTTTTCAATATCCTAAGTATCAAAATTCCAGTGAAATAGATGAAAAGAGGAATATTTACAAAAAACTTCAAAGCTAGAGAAGGATGAAGATGTTGGTCCAAAAAATCTCAATGATGGAAACCTCTCTAGAGAATCATAAGGATAAACACCCTTTGTACATCAATACTTCAGGGATTATGGTAACTATGGATACTTTGTCCAGAGGAGTGAAGAGAGACTATGAATCAAAGAGCTTTGACTTAGACAAGGAGTAGGTATTTTTTATGAACAATGGGCCTATGGAAAGTGACTGATAGGTGGTAGCTATAGATTCCTCACCATGGGAGTGGAATAAGGTAAAAGAAAAAAAGGAAAGGAAAAAAAAGGAAGGATTGATGATTACTTCAAACCTCAATCCTTTATAAATTGTATTTTTTTCTCTTAATAGGATCTATATGCTTGGATATTTTTGAAATCTTAAAGAGCATATATTTTACTATGATACATGCACTTGAAGAATGTAATTTCCAATATTTTTTATGAATACAAATTGTGATTTTTTTTCTTGGAAAAAACAAATAAAAACAAGTTACAAATATGGATGTAACTAAAACCAATTGTTTACCACAAATCTTGTCAAAGTAATTTTCCATATTTGAAGTGCCATTCTTTGTGGTTTTTTCCAGCCTCTTCTTTCCCATTAAAGATATATTTTTTAGTGTTTTGATACTCCTTTCATAAACTTCTTGAACACCTAGATATTGATATGGGACGATATACTAGACATGCATATTTTCCCTTTGTTTCAAGACATGTAAGATATAGAATAATGTTAATAGAATATTAAAAAATAAGTGTAGTAATAGAGGATATAGAGAGTTATATTTCACTTTACATACCATAAAATGTTTTAGCATAGAAGAATCATGAATTTCCCATGCAAGTATTTCATGGAATTGAAAAAACAATTGACATATTGGTTTAGAGATGTTGTACATAGTGATGTGGTCCCATAACTTTAAAATTTGATCAATAAGAAGCTTAAGGCATGCATCCATATCTCTAACTTGGTACTTGCTTAGTTAATTGAAAACATAAATATTTTATTACTTGTACATACAAAATATGTAACACAAATAACAATGAATTGGTATGGTGTACACATTCCTGAAAATAAATACCTAGAAAAATTAATGCCAACATTACATGTTCCCTCTTTATTGAGATCCAAGGAGGAAGTTTATTATTTATAAAAATAAATGACTAAGCTAAGTAAATGGATTGATCTTTCCAAATGGATTGACACCATTAGTTTCCATTGAAAGTCTAACATTATTAGGTTCTTCTTTAAAAATGGGGCTTCTTTCCTCGATGTCCCTAAATGAAAAACCATATCCATGATTCTACATAACACCATCTTCACTTCTCTTCCATGCATGATAATCCATAAACGATGCTAAGTTTTTGCACCTAAAAAATTGGTGGAATTGTGTAATTGTGGAGATATGACAAAGAACCTTCTGGGGTGCCTTATTTATAACTTGATCAATTCAATATCGACTAATTCCACATTCAATATTGTAACACACCCACGATGGGGCATAAAAAATTATGCTTTTCTTAAAGGACATATTCTCCATCCATGGTTTATAATTTGGAAGGTTGGGGAACCAGTCCGACCTCCCGGTCAAGGATCTCCGATTCTGGAGCCAAACGACTCTCTGAGACCTTTATGGTCTCTATCTATAACTATACGCAGACCCTTTCGACTTCCTGGTGCAGGTCTAAAGGTACCTGCGACCCTCCTCTTCACGCCTGCGAAATCTCAGAGTCTGGGCACTAGCTCCTTTTATAATAAGACCCTTCCTTGATATGAATTTGGGCAATGGACATATATAACCACATGATTGCGAGTGCGGCCAAGGGTGGTTTGAAACCAAACTACTTTCCGCCCCACAATTCACCTTGAGCCTCCACATGTCCTTTCTCCAAAACCATGGTCTGGACTACAGTCCACCCTCAACTTTTTAAAGTTTGCGCACCTTTGGTCCCCGCAATGCGATGGGACTGTCGATTTCACGACCTTGATAGTGCTTCTGAACTTGATGGCTCAGATATATCCTTTCTAAATCTACAGATCAGATCTAACCTTTCTAAATCAACAGCTATGATTTATTTCGTGATTCAGGTTTCAAGAGTTTCAACTCTCAACCCTTACCTTCTCCCATAGTGACAGATCTCCTACCACACATCCTCTTTAATCAATGGTGTTGATCGCTTCACAATTCCAGACTTTGGGAGTCTCAAGTATCAACTTTTAATGTCCCTCAAAGTATGTGGATTTCTTCCACGTGTCCAATTGAATCGGACGATCGAGGCTTACTTTGGGTCTTTATCTGAAATCCACAGATTCATGCCACGTCCCCCTTAATCTGGTGGCTATGAATTACTTCGGGACTTTACCCGAGTTCAAATATTTATGCCACATATCTTCTGCATCAGAAGGTCCAGATTCACTTCGGGTGTTCAGAGTTCGGCAGTCTCAATTCTCAACTGAAACCCCAATGCGATTCACCCGGAGACACCGATCTATCGACACATACCCCTCTTGGCGATCAACGACCAAGATCTACTTCAGATCTTACGCGCTTTTCATCCAAGACCGGATCAATGGCCTTCAACCCCCTTCTTGATCAACGGTTGAGATTCCACTTTAGGACTCCAGCGCTCTCACCCTCTACTTTCCTCCAGAGTATTTTGTACCCGGAGTGCTAGATCTTGCGCCACGCGTCCACCTTAAATAGACAACTTTCGTCTGCTTCAGGACTTCAGCCCTCGGACATATCAAACTTCAAATCCTCCTTTCTTCATTTCCTTTGGAACGTTCTATCTAGATTTCATGATCTAATGACATGTGTCCTCCTTCAGATCGACAGCTCCCAACTGCTTCGGTTGTTCGGGCTTCAGCAATTTCAAACTCTTATCCATCGCATTCTCTCGAAGTGTTTTCACCCGGAGTTCGCGATCGTTCACCACGTGCCCTCTAGATATGATGGTCCATATTATCTTCGAGTCTTCGGGTTTCTTTCACCTGAGGACAACGGATCTCTACCACATGTCCCTTTCGATCTGATGGTTGAGATTCACTTCGACTCTTTGGCTCTCTGGGCTTTGAGAGTTTCAACTATCGACTGAAACTGTAATGACCCTTAATTATTAAGATGGTTAATTTAATAATAATCCTAAAGATTATCTAAATTGTATTTATATCATAAAATAATATTTCTAAATGGATAATATTAAATGGTGTACATGAGGGTTAATGAATGATTAATTATTAAGTGAGTCATTAATTGATTAAGTATTAATTTA
>JASDQU010100054.1:614356-629709 GCA_032191745.1 Picea mariana | reverse complement strand
ACCTTCATTCCTCCTGCGAGTCCGGCTATCTTGGTTCCCGTCTTCGCTCTTGAAAATGTTCTCTCTTCTGATCTTTTCGATTCTCTTATACTGAAGGTACCGAGGGACTCTATTACTCCACAGATTTCCAAAAGGGCTCACGACCACCCATCTTGCAACTATTCAGGGTCTAGCGATCATGATCCGACAGATACTGAGGTGTCCACCGATCGACAGTTCACAACAATTGCGGGGTACCAATGTGCATTCTCTTTATTAGAGAGCTCAACCTTCACAATCTGGAAGTACTCGCCCAACCTAGTCGAACCGGAGTCGTTGATCTTCCATCCCGACGAGATCAACGACAATGGTGAATTGTGGGTCGTGAACTAGTGTGTCCACTACTTTTTCCCTTGCACTCCACAATGATTCCCCACCCTCGATCTCCATTCATAGATCGACAATTCACAGTGATTGTAGGGTCCCACCTCCGTAATATGAGAAGTGATCACTCGAATCTAGTCTAATCCTAGTCATTGATCTTCCATCCCCAACAAGATCAACAACGTGGGTTGATTTTGGGCCGTGAACTAGTAGGTCCTCTAAATTCACCTTCGCACTCTGTAATGATTCCCAACCATTGATTAAATCGAGAGGCTGGTGTTTGATTCAGTAACTCCAGTGAGTATTTGAGTCGATATGATGACTGGGATGGCCTCTCCTCCCGTTAAACATCTCGCATCCATCTCTGCTATCATATTATTAAGTCATGAGTAGTTCTGGTAACTTGACTATCGTCGACCTCCTAGATCTGACGGTCGGGATGGTTCCGGGGCATCCTTGGATCTAAATCTCAGAGTTAACTTCGGGACTTCAGGACTTCATGGATTTTACCTCCCTTACGACGAACTCTCTCAGTTCGTTGAACTCGCGAAGTACGAATAACTTCAAGGTTAACTCCCATTCTCTTTCCCGTACCCAACGATCACAACTGTTGGATTACTAAGAGGGGGGGTGAATCAGTAATAGTGCAATTATAATCCTTTTTATCCAAATTGATTCAAGTGTTATATCAATGTAGTATTATTATCCAATAATGAGAAATAAGAAATGAACAATCACACACATACACAGTACACCAGTGTTTCACGTGGAAACCCAAATCGGGAGAAAACCATGGAAATTTTTTTCTTATATGTCTTGAAGAATTACATCCATTTGAAGCACCAACTTCCTTTGTTTTCTAGCTGCAACTAGAAGGAGGCTCCAACCCCCTAGTTTCTCATGCTACAACCTGAGGGAAGCTCCAACTCCCCAATTATCTGGCTACTACTAGAAGGAGGGTACAACCCCCTATGTTCTCCGGCTACAACCGGAAGGTGGCTACAACCACCTATCCTTGTCCCGTCCTTCCACCCTGAAGTAGAAGTAGAATGATGGAACCACTGTCAACCTGCCACCCTGAAGTAGAAGTAGAATGATGGAATCACTGTCAACCTGTCACTATGAGATATACTATTGTACAACTGTATCAAGCTGTACCACTGACCTGTATCTAATCTGTACAACTGCCCTATAATCAATCTGTACCTGAACTGAACATGTATCCACAAAAATACAACAGATACGTGACCTGTAGTGATGCAGCCCATGTATGTATGTGCCATATTTGTTATGCAGCCCGCATATGTATGCACCCTATCTGCTATGCAACCTGTGTATGCCTTCTAAAACTAGGGTTTCATTTCATTTGAAAATTGTTGACCCTCTGTAACTTCTTTCACATAGATCTGTAACCTGTCACTGTATCCAAACTATAACTGTACCCTGAGCATGCATCCTCATACATAATCTCTACTCAAGGCAAGTATGTCTCTCTCTAGTCATGTGCCATATAGGTATGTGTAATCATGAACAAGTATAATGTCCCTCACATGATCTTAGTCATCAACCCCTTTTTGATATTCAACTTCTCAATACATTAATAAATACAATATCTCAACCATGTACCATAAAAACTCTTAGCCATATGCCAAGAAATACAAGATGTGTCTCAACAAGAAGTATCAATGATAAATATACCAGCACTGTATTTCTGTAGATCTGACTTATATATAAGATCCCATGCAGCCACTAGTCTCTCTAGGGAGAATCGTCAAATCTCCATTTCCATTCCTCATGCGTACATCAAAATCCAACTATTCATAGAAATAAGACATACCTTTTGAACCAATAGATGGATATGATGTATTTGAGAACTCTAGACCTTTCTGGGAGCTTTATCTCAAAATCTAGAACCTTTGCACCTTCATCTTCTCAAGTTTCATGGCTTTATCAACATGTACTCACCCTATACACAGTTAGCCCGCGTACGTACTCACCCTATACATAGCCAGCCTGCATACGTACACACCCTATACACAGATAGCCCATGTATGCCTCAGAAAATAGGGGTTTCTATGAATCTGAGAATTTCGCCGTCAACCCTTCGTGCTACCTCAGACGTTCGCCACTTCATATGTATCCACAAGTATTTACAAGAAGCTTTACACAAGAAAATAGATATACAATATGTACAAGTATGTTTTTATGAGTGAGCTTTGTCTCTTATTTATATCTTCATGTATCCTTACACTTTCCTTATTTTAGGGATTCTTCATTTAAAATAATTTATTTTTGCAAAGAACTTTGACTCTTGGGGGCTTCTATAAGGCTCACGAGGGTTCTCCAAATTCATGTGGTCATAACTCTCTAACCATGAGGAGTTATGTGACGTTCCACATACCACTGGAAATGGCATGACAAGAATTATCCATCTAGGATATTTTCACTCAAAAATTCACTGTCCTTCATCTCATTATTCCTCAAATAAGCATGGGTTCTCTCTCTCCGCAAAGCATCTTCCCATGAGGGCTTTCACCATAATGGGACCACTTTGGAGTTCATCCATTTTTACTTCTTATCAACCATGACAAGACAATAATGAGTCATATTTACATCAAACAATCTTGGGTCCATTACCCAAACCTTGTGCCACAAGGCTTTCTTCAAGGGTTGACATCAATGACAACCAACCTTAATCAACAATCTCCCCCTTTGGAATTGATGGAAACACTCTAATGCAATACTGAAATCATATCTCCCCCTGGAACCATCCCTCACTCATGCTCCCCCTAGAACCATGCCTCTGTCCTCTGTATCTGATAAATCTTCTCCCCCTAGAACCATTCCTCTATCCTCTGTATCTAATAAATCTGCTACCCCTGGAACCATGCCTCTGTCCTCTGTCTCTATCCTCTGCATCCGATAAATCTCTCCCTCTTTTTCATCAATGGCAAAGGTATGTTTCCATTTGGGGCTACTCCCCCTGACTGAACTGTCCTCTTATGGTGCTTCCTCGTGTAAATCTAAAACATATAAGATAAGCATTCAAAAAGCATTCATTTTGGAGTAGAAATAACTCCAAGTCTCTGGCGAAGATATTCAAAGGATTCCCGTGGAAGTGGTTTTTTGAATATGTCTGCCTCTTTTTCTTTTGTGCCCACATACTCAACTCTGATGTTCTTTTCTGCAACCTACTCCCGTAGAAAGTGATACTTGATTGGAATGTGCTTCATCTTGGAGTGCATCACCGGGTTCTTCGAGATACTGATGGTGCTTGTATTATCACAATAGATTGGAATGGGCTCATCATACTCAACCTGTATATCTGTCAAAGTTTGTTTCATCCAAATAACCTATGTACAACATGATGTTGCTGCAATATACTCTACCTCGGTTGTAGATAAAGATATTGATGATTTTTTCTTGCTTAGCCATGATACCAAACACACACCTAAGTAGAACGTTTCTCCACTGGTGCTTCGTCGGTCATCAATAAAACCTGCCCAATCTGCATCTTTGTAGGCAATAAGTGATAAATATTTTCCTTTTGGATACCATAATCCAAACTCTTCTGTTCCTTTAAGATATCTAAAAATCCTCTTTACTGCTAATACACGTGATTCATTTGGTGTTGCTTGAAATCATGCCACCTGTCCAACTGCCTGCATTACATCTGGTATAGACGTTGTCACATATAGTAGGCTACCAATCATTGACCTGTATTGCCTCTGATCTGTAGATTTTGAATCATCATCTTTGCTCAACTTATAACTCGTTTGCATGGGAGTGATAACTAGTTTGCAATCTTCCATTCCGAACCTCTTTAGCATTTCTCTGATATACTTGGTTTGATAAATGAAAATTCCTTGGTTTCTTTGACGTATCTGAAGTCCCATAAAGAAGGATAGTTCTCCAAGTAACGACATTTCAAATTCATTCTGCATATCTTTTGCAAATTTATGGCTTAATGTGTCATCATCACTGCCAAAAATAATATCATCAACATAAACTTCAATTAATAAAATATTACCTTGACTTACCTTGATGTAGAGGTTGTTGTCTACACTTCCTTTTCTGAACCCTGCCTGCTGCAGATACTTATCCAGTCTAGAGTACCATGCTCTAGGAGCCTGTTTTAGACCATACAAGGCCTTCTTTAATTTACACACATAGTCTGTGTTCTCTGACAACTAAAATCCTTCTGGTTTTTCAATGTAGACTTCTTCTTCAAGTTCCCCATTCAAAAAAGATGATTTTACATCCATCTGATATTCTTTAACATTTTTGGAGCATGCATAAGCTAAAAGCAAACATATTGCTTCCATTCTGGCAACTGGGGCAAATGTCTCTTCAAAGTCGATTCCTTCAATCTGTGCATATCCTTTACATACCAATCTAGCTTTGTTCCTTGTAACCTGTACATCTTCATTCAATTTATTCCTGAAAACCCATTTTGTGTCGGTCACATTCTTATTCTTTGGTCTTGGAACCAATTCTCAAGTATCATTTTTCTCAATTTGATCCAATTCTTCATCCATGGCCTTATTCCAAAATTCATCCTTCCTGGCTTCTTCAAAACAGTTTGGTTCAATTGTAGATAAGAGTGCTAGGTGTTTTTGTTCTGGTGAATGAATTTTTCTTCTAGTCTCAACTCTTGCATCTTTGTTTCCAATAATCTGATCTAAAGGATGATTATTCTGTACTCGTTTGCTAGGTGTGTTTGGAGATACTTGTTGAACTTGCTCTTCTGTTTCTGTCAGATTCTCTTCATCTTCCTCTTCTACTTCATCTTCTGCTTCTTCCTTGAAAAGTTTTTCCATTGATTTGTTTTCTTCTTCCTTTGATTCTGGTCTGCCTATTTCATCAATTGTTACATTGATGCTTTCCACAACTTTGTTCAATCTTAGATTGTAACACTTGTATGCTTTCCTTATACTTGAGTAACCAACAAGTATTCCTTTGTCCACACGAGAGTCAAACTTTTTCATTCTATCATCTTCTCTTTTGATGTAGCATTTTCTTCCAAAAACTCTGAAGTGCTTCACATTTGTTGGTCTTCCTTTTCATAGCTCATAGAGAGTTTTATCAGTGTTGTTTCTGAGCATTACTTTGTTTTGAATGTGAACTGTTGTATGCATTGCCTGTGTCCAAAATGTATCTATCAATTTGGAATCCATTATCATTGTTCGAGCCATTTCTTGTACTGTCATGTTCTTTTTTTCCACAACTCCATTTTGTTGAGGTGTCCTAGCAATGGAGAATTGCCCTTTTATTCCATGACTTCTGCAGTAGTCCATAACTTCCTTTGAAGTGAACTCTCCTCCATTATCAGATCTCAATCATTTGATTCTTGAATCCATCTCATTTTCAACCATTCCCTTGTATATCTTGAAGTTTTCAAAAGCTTATGACTTGTTCTTAAGAAAGAAAATTGCAATCATTCTTGTATAATCATCAATTAATAACATAAAGTATCTCTCATCTTTTAATCCCTTTGTTGTATTTGGTCCAACTAGATCAGTGTGCACAATTTCGATTGGTCTTGTTGTTGAATATTCCTTTGATTTGAACCTGGTCTATGTTTGCTTTCCTTGTTGACAATGCTTGCATAAAGTGCTGGTTGGTTTCGTGATCTGGGGCATTTCTCTGAATGCTTCTCTTTTGTTGACTTTGACAAAGTTATCAAAATGCATGTGACCCATTCTTCTGTGCCATAGCCAACTTTCATATTCCTTTCCTAGACAACACTTTTCATTTCCAATTTCACTTAACACATATATGTTGTTTGAATTTCTTGCAGATGTATCGACCAATTTCCCTGAACCTTCTTTTCTTATCTCACACTTTTGTGAATTGAAAGTAACTTTATGACCTTGGTCACACATTTGACTCACACTTAGAAGATTATGTTTCATATCTTCTACCAGTAGAACGTTTTGTGCCTTTTCATTCTTGTTCCCAATTTGGATTGTGCCTTCTCTAATGATTTTGGATGAATTGTCATTTCTGAAGGAGTCTGATCCATTTCTTTCCGTTCGTAATGTAAGAAATTTGTCTTTATCACCTGTCATGTGTTTTGATCACCCACTGTCAATATACCAACCGTGTTTCTTCTTCTTAGCTTGTAGAGCGACTGTGCATTCTTCACTGCTATATTGATCTTGCTTTCGTATCCATGTCATTTTCTGAGGTTCGTGTTTGTGACTGTTGTTATTGTGTCGAGGTTCTTTAGGAGGGACTGTCATTTTGCAATCTTTGGCCATGTGTCCAAAATTGTTACATTTGTAACATTCCACTTCAGTGCTCAAAGATTCAAACCTATTGTAACTTCTTCTTTGTGTTTCACTAGGTCTTCTTGAATAACCCCTTTGTGTATGACTCTCAAAGTTGTTATTGTTCCTGTTGTTAGCTCTGCAATTCACAACTTTATGTCCAAAATTATTACATGCATAACATAAACCAAAAAATATAGTTTGATACCTGAGAGTTGAAGATCTTCTAAAAGGAGGTGCTCTTATGAATCCTTCTTCTTCTTGAGGCCTATCTATCTATTGTTGATTATGAAATCTGAATCTTCTTAGTGGAGGAGTGTCCCTGTAATCTTCCTTGTATATCTTCCTATCCTCTTTGATTGTTTCTGCATAGATTTTTGGATTTGTTTATTACTTTGTTTTTTTGGAGCTTGATCCCTTTTCTATCTGATTGTATCCAAGTCCAAACTTGTCAAGATGAGATTTTTGACTGCTGATAATGTCATCCAGAAATTTTGAGCTATTCTGCATATTTTTCTTTTGAATGTCCTTTCTTAGTGTGACAATCTCTGCTTCCAAGTTTCCACTGATCTTTTCCTTTTCTTCTAGTTGTTCTTTGAGTGCTTCTTCAATTTTGTTATCTTCTTCTATTTTCACCTTCAATTTTGTGATCATTTGTTCTAGTTCTCAAGTGTCATTTTTCCTATCTAGTTCTTCTTGTAGTTTCTTGTTATTCTTCTTTTCTCTTATGATAACTTCTATAGCACACATTAATTCTTCTCGATAGTCAACTTCTACATCTTCAATTTCTTCTTCAACTTCTTCACATTCTTCTTCGGCTTCTTCATATTCTTCTTCGGAGTCTTCTTTGTTAGATTCTTTTACTGCCATGAATAGAACTCTTCCTGTCTCATTGTCACTGACTTCATCTTCATCTGATGATGAGATGTCTTCTTTGGTGTGTAATATTTTCTTGAAAATTTTCTTTGTAGTTATTTTGCCTTTATATGTTTGTTTGCCTTTTGAGTAACCTTGATCATTTCTCCTTTTCTTATGAGGACATTTGTTAGCAAAATGACCAATACCATCACAATTAAAACAAATTAAAGGGAGCTTACCTCTATACCTATCATTGGTTCCCTTGTTCAGTCTTTTGATGAAGTTGGCCACTTCTTCATCATCTTCTGAGATGTCACTGTTGCCACTATATTCTTCTTGTTCCTTTTTCTTTTGCTTTGATCTTTTTGATGCTTTGAAGGCTGTTTCTTTTACATCTGGATTTTCCTGCTCAGTTCTCATTTCATATGCTATGAAGATTCCATGTAGTTCATCCATGCTTATTGAGTCTAGATCTGATCTTTCTTCTAGTGTTGATATCTTAGGGTTGAATCTCATAGGAAGAGATCTTAGTATCTTTTGAACAATGACAGATTCTTCAATTTCTTCTCCCAATCCTACGATTGCATTCACTATTTCATCGAATCGTAAGAAGTAGGCTGTGATATCTTCATATTCCTTCATTTTTAGTTGTTCGAACTAACCTTAAGTCTGAAGCTTTGCTGCTTTGACTTTTGTATCTCCTTCATAAATATTTCGAAGCTTGTCCCAAATATATTTAGCAGATTTACAGTGTGCAACTTTGGTGAATACCGTATCACTGAGACCATTCAAAAGAGCATTTGTGGCTTTGGAATTGTTCTCACCGAGTTTTACTGCCTTGTCATTTGTTGGTGGAACTGTTGGTGTTGTGTATCCATCTATAATTGATTGCCAAAATTGAAATCCATTTGCATGTATATATGTCTTCATCATTATGCTCCAAAAAGCATACTTATGTCCATCAAACTGTTGTATTCCATTTTTATATGAGTTGGTACTCTCCATGATCTATCTTTCAGTGGTTAAACTAATCTCTGAAGGAACCTGGTCTGATACCAATTGTTGGATTACTGAGAGGGGGGGTGATCAGTAATAGTGCAATTATAATCCTTTTTATCCAAATTGATCCAAGTGTTATATCAATGTATTATTATTATCCAATAATGAGCAATAAGAAATGAACAATCACACGCATACACAGTACACCAGTTTTTTATGTCGAAACCCAAATCAGGAGAAAACCATAGAATTATTTTTCTTATATGTCTTGAAGAATTACATTCATTAGATGCACCAAATTTCTTTGTTTTCCAGCTACAACTAGAAGGAGGCTCCAACCCCCTAGTTTCTTAGGATACAACTTGAGGGAAGCTCCAACTCCCCAATTCTCTGGCTACCACCAGAAGGAGGGTACAACCCCCTATGTTCTCCGGCTACAACCAGAAGGTGGCTACAACCACATGTCCTTGCCCCATCCTGCCACCCTGAAGTACAAGTAGAAGGATGGAACCATTGTCAACCTGTCACTATGAGATATATTGTTGTACAACTGTATCAACTTGTACCACTGACCTGTATCCAATTTGTGCACTTCCCTGTAATCAGTATGTACCTGAATTGAACATGTATCCACAAAAATACAATAGATACGCGACCTGTAGTGATGCATCCCATGTATGTATGTGCCCTATCTGTTATGCAGCCCACGTATGTACGCGCCCTATCTGTTATGCAGCCTGCGTATGCCTTTTGAAACTAGGGTTTCCTTTCACTTGAAAACTTATGACCCTCTGTAACTTCTTTCACATAGATCTGTAACCTGTCACTATACCCAGACTGTAATTGTACCCTGTGCATGCATCCTCATACATAACCTCTACTCAAGGGAAGTATGTCTCTCTCTAGTCATGTGCCATATAGGTATGTGTAATCATGAACAAGTATAATGTCCCTCACATGATCTTAGTCATCAACCCATTTCTAATATTCAACTTATCAATACATCAATAAATATAAGATCTCAACCATGTACCATAAAAACTCTTAGCCATACGCCAAGAAATACAGGATGTGCCTCAACAAGAAGTATCAATGATAAATATACCATCACTGTATTTCTGTAGATCTGACTTATATAGAAGATCCCATGCAACCACTAGTCTCTCTAGGGAAAATCCTCAAATCTCCATTTCCATTCCTCATGCGTACATCAAAATCCAACTATTCATATAAATAAGACATACCTTTTGAACTAATGGATGGATCTGATGTATCTGAGCACTCTAGACCTTCTTGGGAGCTTGATCTCAGAATCTATAACCTCTACACCTTCATCTTATCAAGTTTCATGGCTTTATCAACATGTACTCACCCTATACACAGTCAACCCGCGTACGTACTCACCCTATACATAACTAGCCCGTGTATGTACGCACCCTATACACAGACAGCCCCCGTACACCTCAAAAAATAGGGTTTTCTATGAATCCAAGAATTTCTCCATCAACCCTTCGTGCTACCTCAGATGTTTGCCACTTCAGATGTATCCACAAGTATTTACAAGAAGCTTTACATAAGAAAATAGATATACAATATGTACAAGTATGTTTTTATGAGTGAGCTTTGTCTCTTATTTATATCTTCATGTAGTCTTACACTTTCCTTATTTTAGGGCTTCTTCATTTAAAATAATTTCTTTTTGCAAAGCACTTTGACTCTTGGGGGCTTCTATAAGACTCATGAGGGTTCTCCAACTTCATATGGTCATAACTCTCTAACTGTGAGGATTTATGTGGTGTTCCACATACCACTGGAAATGGCATGACAAGCACTATCCATATAGGATATTTTGACTCACAAATTCACTTTCCTTCATCTCAATATTCCTCAAATAAGCATGGGTTCTCTCACTCCGCAAAGCGTCTTCCTGTGAGGGATTTCACCATAAGGGGACCACTTTGGAGTTCATCCATTTTTACTTATTATCAACCATGAGAAGACAATAATGAGTCATCTTTACATCAAACAATATTGGGTCCATTACCCAAACCTTGTGCCACGGGGCTTTCTTCAAGGGTTGACATCAATGACAACCAACCTTAATCAACAAAAACATACCGTAGCTTCTTCTGAATAGATTTCGTCTGTTGGTCTTCCAAACAAGGGACCTTCCCTTTCAATAATTCAACCTCGATGTTCTTCTTGAGCTTCACTATCTCTGACAGGCTTGATAGATTTGCGCTCTTTCTCTTGAACTTAACGCTTGGAAAAATCCTTCTTCACACCCCTTATGCTCATACTTCAACTCTAGAACTTAAGTGGTTATCGGTCTTTGCCTACCTCGCAGAGAGCCTGTGCATATGTGCACTATCTCTCCTGAGCTTTAAAAGACTCCCTCCTCCAAGGGACTAAGAATGACTAGGAGTGTCAACATGCGTACGTGAAATTGTGCCCAAGGTCGACGAACTCACAATTCGTGGATCTAGCTTAAGACACCACAAGGTGCAAGCATTTACGAATACAAAACATGTCCAATCCATAGTTGCTTAAATACACAATTCAAATGAGAATAAAGAGATATAGTATAACCATTAAGAAAACATACACATCCCTGGGTCCTTCAGAGTATATCCATTTTCATTACATAATTACAACTTAATTTCACAGGGTATGAGAATACTTATCTATTACAAGTTGCATCCAATCAACTAATTGTGGGTGTGCGCCTTTCCACCTAACCATAGGCTCAGAGGCATTCATTCTTAGCACTCTGTCCACCCTTGTGCCAAGCCATGATATCACTAGGGAATTCTCGCCATCTCTCAGAGAAACTCTCTCTATCACAGTGACCCTACGAGGTTTATTAGATGCTTCCTCAGCATCAAGCTCGTGTTTGGGTCCTTCGGGCCATGTTCTCGGCACTTCCTTTAGGTTTGCACCTCCCTTACAAGATTTTTCTCTCGTCCCCATGTCTCCTCTCTTGTTTTGTCTCTGTATGTATCTTACCTTCCCTCCTCTGGAAGGTTTTTGACCTGTCCTTTTCCTTTTGTCAGAAGGAAACTTGGGTCTGCAGGTCTCTATGGTACTTTGAGCTGACATCCTACAGTTAGACCATGCTTCCATTCATGGGGGTGGTTTATAATTCAACCATTGGTCCTTTCTTCATTAACTGATTTCTTTCCTCTAGAGATATCATGGCTCATACTTCAAGGCTTCACCCCCCAACAGTCAGTTATGGGAAGTTTAACAATAATACATTTACATTGTCCACATGCCTTAGCATGGTAATCTTATTTTATGATTAATTACAAGATGGCGGGAACAAGGGTGTTACAAAGGCATTTCAACTTTGTTTCATATAGTCCAAAATATATAATATGATCATTAGTACATGCACCAATTATTTGATGCTCCATTCTTGCATCTTTTATAACAGAACACAATTCTTGGTCTATGTGAGGTAGAGTGTTTGACAGTAAGCCTGGTGGGTCAACTCAAGTGGATGAGTATCATGGTTATAATGCAAGAGGTCTTGAGGTCAAGTCCCCAACCAAAAATATTATTGAGTTTGTTGGGTCTCACTCAATGTCCCATCGGGCTAGGTCCCGTAAACAGGGCCAAAGTTTACCCCGTTTACCATCCATGGATGATGGGGAAGTACTTGGAGGTTTTTTCATGAGGGTTTCCTTGAGAAACAAAAGAGAGTATTTGATAGTGGTAGGAGAATATCATCTAACAATCTACAAGGAAAATTAAATTAATGTACTAAATAGTGGATATTACATCCTATATATTACAATCACAAAAAATAGACAAAAATTATATTTATGTAAAGAACTATCTTGCATAACTTAGGATATGTGTCATACATTTGTTTAAAATATCATTCAATACCTTCAAGTTGACCAACAATGAAATAGAAAGAATAAAATGTATCTATGAGTCATTGTATAGGGGGTTTTGTGCTTTATTAATAAGAGGTACGTCATGAATATCATCATATATATCTCATCCATGGGCATGTTCTCATCCATGGAAACAATGGTGTTATGGATCAACCTATTTATCCCTTCATTCTCAATAATGTTGGCATCATTTTCTTCCATAAGATCAACTTCATTTCCCTTACCCTCACTATCTCTACTACAAATAGAAGCATGAGGAATTCCAAGCCTATGTGTTTTTGTCTTTGTAATTACAAATAAATAAATAAAATTAGTACCAAAATATTAAAGCATTAAAAACTTTAAAAAAAAAGGGACAAAAAACATGTTGCCTATATCTTACCAAGGGGTAGTATTATTCTCCCTTCTAGGTGGCCATATTCCAAGCAAGTTTTTCTAAATGTTGACCTATTAATTCTTCTAATTTTTATGCCTTTTCACTTTGTTCAAGGGAAATAACATTTCCATTACCAATATTAATAAGTTTGGGATCATTCAAAGATATTTTTTTACAATTGCATGTATGCACAAAAAACATCAATTCATTGAGATCAACATTTGCAGTGAGATCCAAGGCATGTTTAACCAATTCATGCATATAATCCAATTAGGCGCATGCACAAATGCCCAAGTTAGGGTTATTTGACATTGTTTTCTATTTCATTAGTAAAACAAGAATACATTCAAATAATTTCACATATAGAGAATTCAAATTGTTATAAATTTTAACTCAATAAAATCTTGATGGGGAGAGCTAATGAGTTTAACAATGTAGTAAAGTAGCAAAATTTACCACTCCTAATATGTCACCTAATCCCAACTCTTCAAACAATGTCATTTTTTAAAACGCAAAAAAAAACCGGTATTAGAAATCTTGTAAGTATAAAATACTCATCTATGGATTTGATTTTCTAGAAACATTGATTAATTGAAGTTATTTGGTTATTGACTCATTTGCATTGATAATCACATTGAACATAGATTATGTGATTCCTGTTATGCCATTTATTTGATGTGTTTGTATTAATATTGGTTATGCGATGTGTGGGGGGTCAAAAGACAAAACAATGACATATTTCACGAATTTTCATTGATTTTCGACATTAAAATTGTTTTTTTTCAACAAATGTCAATTAAAATGTTGGATTCAACCCCAAATGTAGTAATGACTAGAGGTTTATTTTAGCTTTTATCAACTAAAATAAACTTAGTGGATTTATTTTGCTTGATTGAAAATGTTTAGACATGGTTTGTTATCATGGGAGAGCTATGTAGATGCCTTGAGGCTAGGCAAGAAGCTTATGGTAAAACAATGAGAGAATTTCAAGGAATTGTTGGAATCATAGTTCTATCCCATATGTTATGAGGAGGAACACCTCATCAAATGGAAATACCACCAACGAGGATAAGGACAAAGTGTTCAAAAATACACGTCCTAGTTTTGAAAACAAGCCATCATGTTGAATATCTCCATGGAAGATACTAGGATAGTAGTGAAATGCCCTGGAGGCCTATTTAACCATATTCATTGTGAAGTAACTTGATGGAATATTTAGTCATATTCAAAGTTAATAATAGCTACTGGGAGTGAAAAACATTGGTGAAGCAAGAAGAATTATCCTCACATTGAGATGGACATAAAAAAGGGGTAATAAATTTTTTAAGAAGAGACCAACAAAAGGAATGGGAAGAAGATTGCAACCACAACCTAGAGAGGGAAAGATGCCAAGAAGCATTGTAAACATTATGATATATATGGATATGTAGATGATAAGTGTTGGAAGATTCATCTTGAGATGTGTCAAAAATGGTAGAAGCCTTAGAAAGGATGAATGGTAACAACCAAGATGGATGAAATAATGGTAAAATGCATCTCTGATGTGGACAAAACCATAGTTTGCACCATATTTCAACAACAAAGGTAAAGTGGACACATAATTGGACTTTTCCAAATCAAAGTTGAAAAGAAAAGATAGAAGGTAAATGTTTTGTTTGATAGTGTATATCTATGCAATTTGATTTTTGAAACCTTAGTTGATAAGTTGGTCTAGAAACTTATGATCAAATATGACCATCTTCACTAGGGTGGATACAAGAGAAATATGCCATGAGAATTACCAAAATATGTAAAATTGGGTTTTCCATTGAAATTGATTTTGATGATAAAGTAAAATGTAAGTATCACCACTTGATGCATGTAAAATGATGTTTGGAAATCCCTATTTATGGGATAGGGATGCAACCTTCTACAAGAAAGAAAACAATCATTTCTCAGTAAAAGGTGGTAAGGCCTACTTTATCAAAGCACATAGAGGAAGAAGAAGAATACCCCTTGTAGTAGTAAAAAAATGATAGAAAAAAACATTGATTGAGACATGCTAAAAAAAAAACCTTCATATCCAATGGAGTAGTGGCCTTGAAGAAACAAGTGGAGGATATGCACATCCATCTTCTCCATCCATAAGATTTTGAAGACCAAAAGGCTCCCATTGGGGACACATGATTCAAAATAGATCATCAATAAGATAAATGGTTTGTTGAATTTGGATTGAGTTCATAATTGCAATTTTAATGGTGACAACCCTACAATTTTTTTCTTGAAAAAACCCTTTCTAAGTTTTGGTTAAAGCCTTTAATGAATCCCTTTACCAGTGTTAGGAAGACTCATAGAAATCCTTCACATATTTCTTAGGGAAACCCTTAAAAAGCCTTGGAGGCATGGAGTAGGGATCTGTTAGCGATATTTCTTGTAAGGGGGTTAAAAAGAAAAAGAATGGGTTAAAAACTCACTTGTCCTAAGTTTTGGATGATAATGCACCCGTGGTAAGTAATAAGTAAGTCCGAGCGGCAGTGATTTGTGCACTCAAATCAACGGTGCATATTGGATTCTGGACCCCCCAGCCTTTCTACCTTTAAG
>JASDQU010100054.1:594275-614315 GCA_032191745.1 Picea mariana | reverse complement strand
TCTCCAACGGTCCAAATCAACGTGCTCGGATCAACGGTGATAAAGGCAATTTCGGACCCCCCCTGCCTTTCTACCTTTAAGCGGAGGGGGGGGATCCGGAACCGCAGACGCAGCTTTCCGACGACCAAGATCTTAGTTCCCGGATCAACGACGCCCACGCGATCCCATCATTCTCAACTTCTCTATGACTAGCCTGCGTGGGTCCCTCTCCCGTCATGTCATCTTCCAAACCACCTTTCTTCTGCTTCTGTGTGTCATCCATCCACCTCCCCTCTTTGGTCCGCATGGTCCTCCTTCCTTCTCATCGTCCACTCACCACCTGCCATGTGTCTCTTTCCCTCCACGTCAGCCTCCTCCTAAAATGTGCCCATCACATCTACTCTCCTACCTCCTTCGCTTATCGCCTTTTGCCATGTGTTCCCCCTGTAACCTCTCTCGCCCCCTCATCGCTTCATACTCCACTCCCCGCTGTTTTGGCCCCATCACTCCGTTCCCGTGCCCCACCTTCTGCGCTGGCCTCCACGCCTATTCTTTAGGCCGGTCAGTTATCCCAGGTGGCAACGCGGGAGGCCCTCCACGTCCCGAAGGTGCCGAGTTGGCTAGGCCATCCTCAATCCCAATGAAGTAGTTATTGAAGCGGTTGGTGGTGGTTAGACATCGTCTCTGCCATAATGGGAAAGCACGACAATGAATTAAGGGCAAGTCGATTCGCCGTTGGAACTGTCAAAGAGTTAGATTGCGTATGACATAAGTTGCACAATCTTTCAGAGGTTAACTGTCATAAAGCCATGCAGACGCAAAGCCTTCAATGCAGTGTCTTGATTTTGCTGCTGTTGTTGTTCTGAGTATATGAAGGCGTTTTCGCCATTTTTGTATCTATCGATGGTAGAGCTAAGCTCCCGACTGTAAAGTTTCAGCAAACATTTTGGTTTCTTGGTTATGCCTCTGTGTTTGAGATTTCTTGGTTTATAACAAACAGTTCTCTTTTTCCATCTATGTTTCATCTTATGCCAGAGAGTCCATTATCAAATGATTCGCTTGGATTGTTGCAGTTTTGTTATGATAAAGGATTTGTTGTGACATTATTGTATTCTCTGGTTTCTGTGTTTGAATGTGAAAGGATCTTGCGTTCGAATGCTTTCTTCTCCAGTATGTGATGAACCTGATGTTTATGATAGACCTTCGCACCCTTCTCATGCAAGTCTTCCCCCTACTCACCCTTTATTTGCGACTCATTGTTTGAAGTTTATCAAGACCTAACTCATCCATGCATGCCCGACCTAGTTTCTGAGTTGAGACGATATTGTTCTGAGTTTTTCTCCATTTGATCACCTCTTTAAAACAAACCGTGACATTAAACTGATGGGCATCGGGCTCTGCTCCTGCAAGCAATCCAGGAGTGACTTTTGGCTCCAACATTTCTGGCACCGTTGCCGGGGAAGAAGTTGAATTTTTTCCCCAGGATTGAACGACAAAGATCAACTGATTCTGAAGGTGCATCAGATATCAGAACTTGAAGATTGCTACTGTGCACCTGGCAACTCCATTGTGATGGCTCCGCTGGAGAGAACCTGCTCTATCAACTGTGGCTTCGAGAGGCAGACATACGAGGTCTAATCCACACTTGCCTTTAGCTACACCAAGAGATGACTCGGAAGCAGTGCGCAGAAAGGGAAAGGGCTCTGCAAAATAAGTTTCCATCGCCGAAACAGGTAATACGCCGTCCCCTTCTGTGAAAACTCCATTTTCTTGTGCTCAGCTTCCTAGTCGTCCTGCCTCTGAGGTTTCCCGTTTTCTGAACTTCGGGAGTGTTCCTGCTGAGTTTTCTCCTCCTGGTCTAGTATCAGAGGGAGAGATCCTTGTCACTCCCCCCTCCCTGGAAGTTGTGCCTCAACACAGACCTCAACCCTATGAGGGTTTCACCACCCCTCCTTTTATTGCTACTACTGTACAAGGAGAAACATCTGCACATTCAGGTCCCTAGGCCTTCTCTCTATTTTCCCCGTCGTCTCCTGTGAGAACCTCTTTTCCGACATCTCCCGTTCACACTCCTTCTCCTCCTAGTTCTCCTCCACCTAATACTCCTATGGCTAGTGCTAATCCCCCTCCGAATAGAATGGATTCCATAGTCGCTGCTAGATATGCTCCTTTAATCCTACTCCATCCCATGAACCCTCTCCTTGCTGAAGACTATTTGAAATACATGCTCAAGTTTGCTGGGGAAGGGGACATAACTGTAGAAGAGCACTTGGATGCTTTTTATAGTTATGCAGACAAATTGAACATTGAAAATGAAGATGTCTGGATGAGAGCCTTTGTCCAGAGCTTAGATGGTGAGGTTAGGAAGTGGTTTAGGGGACTGGCCCCTGGATCTATTGCTGGAATTGAAGCCCTGGATACTGTTTTCCTGAGGCAGTGGGGAGATAGAAAAGATTACATATATTACATGACAGAGTTTGGGTCTCTGAATAAAATGGAAGGAGAGTCTGTCTCTGACTTCTCCAAAAGATTCAATAAGATGTATAATAAGATTCCTGCAGAGGTAAAGCCCTCTGAAGCCTCTGCTCAGATTTCCTATGCTGGTGCATTTGACCCTGATTTCTATCTTTTATTGAGAGAAAGAAGAGCCACCTCCTTATCTCAGATGCAAGATGCAGCTATAGAAGTGGAATCCAACATATTAGCAGCTGACAGACTGAGGAACAAGGCTGACGCAGACAGAAGAAAGGGAAAGTCAGAAGCCTCAACTTCTGTCCCATCACTTCCCCACCCTCAAGTAAATGAGCTGACCCATGTGATGAAATTTCTGAAAGAAGAGATGGAGAGACTGAAGGTGGAGAGGAGGCAAACATACAAGGGCCCTCAGGGCACTGAGAACAAAGGAGGTTTCAGAAGGCCAAATAATTTTTCCCCTCCAACTATGCATAGAGAGAAGGGAAGAGACAGTGACGACCAAAGAATCCAGGCTCCCTTCCAGAAAAATTTTGTGGCTGAAGAGCAAGAAGGGGAAACAGATGATCCTGAGCCTAAAATCCACTCTTTAGAAGTCACTCCCCCTTTCCCTCATCTGACCCAATCAACATACGAGGAATCTCTCATGAGTAGTCAGCTGAACGAATTGAGCAAGGGAGACAAAGCTAGTGGTGTCCGAGGCAGGTATAGCCTGAGATCCGACAAAAGGGCAGCAACACCTGATGTTCTTGAGCCATCCACTAGAGCAGAGAAGCCTGCCCATGAGGTAGCAGACAATCACAGAGGTAAGAAGGCCCCCCCTCTCTCCCATTGTCCAAAATCATGTTCCTGAAATTAGAGAAATTCCAAAGCTTACATCTCCTTTTAATTTCGAACATGAAATTTAAAAGATCAGAATCCCTGTGCCCCTCACTGAGCTAATCAAACATGGTGAATTCAAAAAGCGTTTTTCTGACCTTTTGAAATCTGAAGCCTCATGCCCTTCCACAGACTTCATAAACCTCCAAGATGAAAAACTAGCAGTTGTCCTAGGCCCCATGGTAGAAGACAGAGATGACTCATCCCCTCCCTTCTACACCTCCCTGAACATACATGACAAAGTGCTGCACAACTGCTTGATGGATTCAGGGGCCTCTCACAACCTCATGCCCAAAGTTTTCATGGAAGAATTAGGACTGGAATTCACTCGAGATTATCATGACTTCTATTCTTTCAACTCCAGGAGGGTGCAATGTTTGGGGGTCATCAAGGACCTGGTAGTCTCTTTGTTTCAGCTACCCATGAAGAGCATGGTCATGGATATTGTGGTAGCTGATGTTCCCCCCAAGTTTGGCATGTTGTTGTCAAGATCTTGGATAAAAAGACTAGGGGGAACCTTGCAGATGGATCTCACATACGCCACCATTCCAGTCTTTGGAGGGGAACACAGGAGATTATACAGAGAAGCCCAGCTAGCCTACATTGTCAGTGATGAAGCAAACCCCACTAATCACCCCATCTTTGCACTTGACACTGACTTAGGGTCTAGTTTGTTACAAGTCACTGAGACTCCTGAGGCCCCTTTGAAAATCAAAAAGCAACCCGTACTTAATCAAGAGATGCCTCCTCCAACCACCTCTGTTTGGAAGATGTTCTTTGATGGAGCTTCTTCCAGTATAGGTGCAGGTGTCGGGGTGGTATTCATATCCCCTTCTCAAGAAACCATATCTCTGTCATACAAGCTGGAATTTGAAGTCACCAACAACGTGACAGAGTATGAAGCTCTTGTTCTGGGATTAAGAGCTGCTAAAGAAATGGGAATTAAGGAGATGGCTGTGTTTGGGGATGCAGAATTGATTGTCCAGCAAGTCAAAAATTTTTATCAGACTAAGAATCCTCGACTCAAGAATTACAGGAACGAGGTATGGGACCTTGCGAATAATTTCTTCCTGGCTTTTAACATCTCTTTCATTCCAAGAGAAGAAAATGCCCCAGCCGACTTTTTAGCTTTCACAGCTAGTCTGCTCGAAGTTCCTGCACTGCCCACTGACGGGCTCGATATTGAAATAAAATACAGACCCTCTGTACCAGACAATGNTGATTGTCCAGCAAGTCAAAAAATTTTATCAGACTAAGAATCCTCGACTCAAGAATTACAGGAACGAGGTATGGGACCTTGTGAATAATTTCTTCCTGGCTTTTAACATCTCTTTCATTCCAAGAGAAGAAAATGCCCCAGCCGACTTTTTAGCTTTCACAGCTAGTCTGCTCGAAGTTCCTGCACTGCCCACTGACGGGCTCGATATTGAAATAAAATACAGACCCTCTGTACCAGACAATGTCAAGCATTGGAAGGTATTTGAAGATGATCAGGAGATCGAAAAGTTCCTTCAATCCGTTGATGACTTTTCTGCATTGCACATAGATGAGGACCCTGACATGGAAGATGACCATCACCCTAGAGAGTTGTTGAATAAAATTGCTGACCACCAGATTATACAACTACCAAGCAACCACATACCAAGAGGACTAATCCCATTAGAAAGGTTGTTTGATGGGAATTATGTGGCAGTAAAGGGTAGAGTTTCGGGTGATGATGCTGACACAGCTGAATGCAACATAGGCACACCAGAGGAGACGAAGTTTGTAAAGATGTCAAGAAGTTTGACCGAGGAGCAGAGGGCCAGATATACTGGGTTACTGAGGGAGTTTGTTGATGTGTTCGCATGGACCTACGAAGAACTCAAGACATATGACATGTCAGTCATTGAGCATAATATCCCTCTGAAAGAAGAGGCTAAGCCATTCAAGCAGAAGCCGAGACAGATAAATCCCATGCTGCTACCTGTCATGGAGAAGGAAGTGAAGAAGCTGCTAGATGCCCAAATCATTGTCCCCTTGAGATACTCCGACTGGGTGGCCAATTTGGTCCAAGTAAGAAAGAAGAATGGAGAAATCAGACTCTGTGTTGATTTCAGGAACCTGAACGGGAGCTCGAGGAAGGACAATTATCCCATGCCCAACATGGAACATATATTGCAGAAGGTCACTGGTGCATCTAGGATATCTATGATTGATGGCTTTTCTGGTTACAATCAGATATCAGTCATGCCTGAGGATAGGGAAAAGACAGCCTTCACCACTCCATGGGGCACATTCATGTATGCCAAAATGCCTTTCGGACTGATGAACGTGGGGGCAACATTTCAGCGAGCCACGGACATAGCCTTCATTGGAGAAAAAGATAAGTTTGTGGTGATTTACCTAGATGACATAACAGTCTTTTCCAAGACTGATAAAGAGCACCGCTACCACTTAAAGAAGGTTTTTCAGAAGTGTTGGAGGTTTGGCCTTTCCCTGAATCCCAAGAAATCATTGTTTGCTATGCAAGAAGGGAAGCTGTTAGGCCATATAGTATCAGAAGAGGGAGTGAGAATTGACCCTGACAGGGTAGAAGCGATTCAGGCCCTGTCACTTCCCAGATCTAAGAAAGAGGTTCAAGCATTTTTGGGAAGAATTAATTTTCTGAGGAGGTTTGTCTCAAATTTTGTTGAGTTGGTTAAACACATCACAACCATGCTCAGGAAGGGGAATGATGTGAAATGGACCTCTGAACCCAGGGAATCTTTTGTCCAAATAAAGAAGGCATTGACTGAGGCACCTGTGCTAATCAGTCCCAATTATTCCAAAGATTTTCTGATATTTTCTTTTGCTTCCTGTGATACAGTAGCGGCAGTTTTGTTGCAGAAAAATGATCAAGGACGAGAACAGCCTATTGCTTTCTATAGCAAAGCATTGAGAGACGTAGAACTTCGATACGAGATCATGGAGAAGCAGGCTTATGCCCTAGTGAAGGCTCTTAAAGCTTTCAGAGTCTATGTATTGCACTCAAAAATCACTGCATATGTCCCTTCAACCTGTGTGAAGGACATTCTTATATAGCTTGACATAGACGAAAGAAGAGGTAAATGGATCGCCAAGATCCTAGAGTTTGATCTGGATATTAATCCCACCAAGCTGATAAAGGGGCAGGGTTTGGCCAAGCTGCTGGCTAAATCCACAGAGCCTTGAGAATCAATTTCATCAATGAGCAAGCTGAGTCATCCGACAAAAGTTCTCAGACCATCATACCACTAGCAGCATGTGTCTGGTACAAGGATATCTTGTATTTCTTGCAAGAGTTGAGGCCTCCTGATGGGATGGAAAAAGGCAAGGCAAGAGCTTTAAAGCTCAAAGCGGTCAGATATTGCCTCATTGACCAAAATTTGTACTGGAAAGACCCCCTAGGGGTATTATTAAGGTGTCTGGACCCACAGCAGGCCCAGAAGGTTATATTCAACTTCCATAGCGGCCTCTGTGGAGGTCATCATTTTTGGAAGACCACAGCTCACAAGATCCTCCGAGTTGGGTATTACTGGCCCACCTTATTTCCTGACGTCTGCAAGGAAATCAGAGCTTGCATCAAATGCCAGAAATTCTCAGGGAAGCAACAGCTCAAATCTATGCCATTAAAACCTGTGGTAGCTTCAACACCCTTTCAGCAGTGGGGATTGGATTTCATCGGAGAAATTCACCCTCCCTCAAGTGGCCAGCACAGATGGATTCTGACTACAACCGTCTACTTCACTAAATGGATAGAAGCTGTTCCTACCAGAAGCACTTCTCACAAAGTGATTATCAGCTTCCTCAAAGATATCATAGCCAGATTTGGTTGCCCCAGCAGAATCGTTACTGATAATGTCTCTCCCTTTCGGTCTGAGCCTCTGGGAAAATTCTGTGAACAGTTCCAGATTGCACTGATTCACTCCACTCCCTACTATCCTCAAGGAAACGGACTGGCAGAGTCCTCTAATAAAAGTCTAATCAAGCTTATCAAGAAGCTACTGAAGGACAATAAAAGGGCCTGGGACTCAAAGCTCAAATTTGCTCTTTGGGATGATCGGGTGAAAACAAAGAAATCATTGGGAATCTCACCTTTCCAACTGGTTTATGGAATAGAGGTCGTTTTCCCCACTCAACTCGCTTTACCTGTGGCAAATCTCCTCCAAGACTATGAAGGAGAACCTAACCATGTGCTCAGAAGAATTCATCAGATGGTGGAAGTGCAGCAGATCCGAGAACAGTTCATGGACAGAGCCTACAATCATCAGCAGAAGATCAAGCAGGCCTTTGACAGGAAGAGCAAAAAGAAAGAATTTGAGCAGGGTGATCTGGTGCTCAAATGGGATGCACCCAGGCAGGAAAAGGGAAAACACAGCAAATTTGATGCCCTCTGGTTCGGGCCTTTCAAGATCCTTGAAGTATTTTCAAACAATACCTACAGGTTGCAGGATCTGGAAGGCAAAGAAGTTTTTAGCAGCCCAGTAAATGGGCATTTCTTAAAAAAATGTTTTCTGTGAGCCGCTATCTGCTCTTTTGTTTTGTAAATATTGTTTTTGTTTTGTTTTCAGCTTAATAAATGACTCCATAGCCTAACAGCAAAGGCACTAAATCTGCAAAAAAAGTTCTTAGAGCATCACAAGGACGACTCTATCCCCCATGGAGCCAAATGTTAGCGATATTTCTTGTAAGGGGGTTAGAAAGCAAAAGAATGGGTTAAAAACCCACTTGTCCTAAGTTTTGGATGATAATGCGCCCGTGGTAAGTAACAAGTAAGTCCGAGCGGCAGTGATTCGTGCGCTCAAATCAACAGCGCATATTGGATTCCGGACCCCCCCTACCTTTCTACCTTTAAGCGGGGGGGGGTCCGGAATCGGGGGCGCACCTCTCCAACGGTCTAGATCAACGGCAATAAAGGCAATTCCGGACCCCCCCTGCCTTTTTACCTTTAAGCGGAGGGGGGGGGGTCTGGAATCGCAGACGCAGCTTTTCGACGGTTGAGATCTTAGCGCCCGGATCAACGGCGCTCACGTGATCCCATCATTCTCAGCTACTCTATGATTAGCCTGCGTGGGTCCCTCTCTCATCATGTCATCTTGCAAACCACCTTTCTCCTGCTGCCGTGTGTCATCCATCCACCTCCCCTCTTTGGTCCACGTGGTCCTCCTTCTCATCGTCCACTCACCACCTGCCACGTGTCTCTTTCCCTCCACGTCAGCCTCCTCCTAAAATGTGCCCATCACATCTACTCTCCTGCCTCCTTCGCTTATCGCCTTTTGCCATGTGTTCCCCCTGTAACCTCTCTCACCCCCTCATTGCTTCATACTCCACTCCCCGTTGTTTTGGCCCCATCACTCTATTCCCGTGCCCCACCTTCCGCGCTGGAATCCATGCCTATTCTTTAGGCTAGTCAGTTATCTCAGGTGGCAACGCAGGAGGCCCTCCATGTCCCGAAGGTGCCGAGTTGGCTGGGCCATCCTCAATCCCGATGAAGCAGTTATTGAACCGTTTGGTGGTGGTTAGACATCGTCTCCGCCATAATGGGAAAGCACGGCAATGAATTAAAGGCACGTCGATTTGTCGTTGGAACTATCAAAGAGTTAGATTGCGTCTGACATAAGTTGCACGATCTTTCAGAGGTTGACTGTCAGAAAGCCATGCAGACGCAAAGCCTTCAATGCAGTGTCTTGATTTTGTTGTTGTTGTTGTTCTGAGTATATGAAGGCGTTTTCGCCATTTTTGTATCTATCGATGGTAGAGCTAAGCTCCCGACTGTAAAGTTTCAGCAAACATTTTGGTTTCCTGGTTATGCCTCTGTGTTTGAGATTTCTTGGTTTATAACAAACAATTCTCTTTTTCCATCTGTGTTTCATCTTATGCCAGAGAGTCCATTATCGAATGATTCGCTTGGATTTTTGCAGTTTTGTTATGATAAAGGATTTGTTGTGACATTATTGTATTCTCTGGTTTCTGTGTTTGAATGTGAAAAGATCTTGCATTCGAATGCTTTCTTCTCCAGTCTATGATGAACCTGATGTTTATGATAGACCTTCATACCCTTCTCATGCAAGTCTTCCCCCTACTCACCCTTTATTTGCGACTCACTGTTTGAAGTTTATCAAGACCTCACTCGTCCATGCATGCCCGACCTAGTTTCTGAGTTGAGACTATATTGTTCTGAGTTTTTCTCCATTTGATCACCTCTTTAAAACAAACCGTGACATTAAACTGATGGGCGTTGGGCTCTGCTCCTGCAAGCAATCCAGAAGTGACTTCCGGCTCCAACAGGATCCCATAAAAAAAGGATCAATGGTAAAATATGGGGTATCATTTCCCAAGTCCCACTGGAAATAACTAGAGTAACACATCAAAAGGACCTAGTGACACTCGCTCCTTTGTATTGGTGGTTCCATGAGGACTACCACACCCCATTATTGGGACAACTTGACCAAATTCTTGGTGGTACTATAAGCAATGCATTGTTGTGGGGGGTCTTAAGGGGATACACCACTCATCCTTGGGGTGACTACAAGGGAAGCTCAATGACAAAGGAATCAAGGATTGAAGGGAGTGGCCATGCAACCAATGAACCCCAATGATGTGGCTAGGAAAGGGGATCCCAAAAGGAATAATGGGGGTGACTTGCAAGGATTAGAAACCAATCAATGGCTACCATGATCCAGGTGTATATCGGTGGCCACCCACCTCTTCCAGCTATGTTACATACAACTTTCATCTTGGCAGTTACATTTTTTATCTTGGTATTTGTTTTCTAGATTTTTAGGTACTAAACTTATGGGGATGTTTTGAGGCCCTAAACAACGCTTTTTGGTCCCACCACAGTCATACTATAAATGGTGTTAGAGTGTAATGGAATAATTTGTAGTCCTCGGATAGACCTTTCCAACGGGCTATCGTGCACCTAAAATGGAGATCGTATGCAAACGTTATGACCCCGGGAAGTTGATGTACAAACTTACCCCAACGGGACCCACATGACTTTTGGTGCTTCATATCCTAGGGTTAGGTTTTTGGATGTCTAGGGTTTTGGAATTCATGTTTGATGTAAAAATTCCTTTGGAGCCTCATTGTACTCATCTTCTTGTGAATGAGTGTAGTCGTCACATCTCTTCTCATAGATAAGTTTCCACCATTCTAGCAAGCTTGTTTCAATGTGCATTTTTACAGTTTCAATACATTTCTCATTTAATAGAAGTCAAGTTTTACAACATATCTGTTATTATTCATTGTATCTTTGTAATTAATATTATAGATCTGTGTTTTCATTTCGTTTCACTCATAAATCTGGATTAGTGGTATCAAAGCGGTATGCTCTTCATTTGTTACTCCATGCATGTCCCCAATGAGGTCAGGGTATAAGCAGTTAGGACTCAAACCAGTTGAGTCTTTGCAATATTGGCCTCCCTGAACCCAATGAACATCGATGGGGGAAGAAAAGAGAGATGATGGGGTAGGAGATCCCTTTAAACTGTTGCTTGAGGAATCCCTCTCGCGACAAACGAATGAGATGATGGATAATTGTGTGCAAATCCTTCGACAATTGCCAACAAAAGATGCATCTACCTCAAGCAGAGGTGCCACCCCCTTCAAGGTACATATCAATTTTGATATTCATATATTTGAAGGTCAAATAGATGTGGATGTTGTAGACAAATGGTTTAACCTTATAGAATGGTGTTTTTCTTTCCACCACTTTTTCGATAGAGAAAATATTACATTTATGCTCCTCAAAGTCGTCCTCTATGTCAAATATTGGTGGGAGACTTTCGGTGAGAAAAAGGAAATAGAGGGATCTACATTATTTGTAGTTTCACCCACTTGGGGTTCCTTCAGGGATTTTATTAAGTAACAATACTACCATATTGGAAGTTATGACAACATGTATACAAGATGGACCACATTGGGGTAGGAAAGGGAACAAACAGTGCTAGAGTTCATCAATGTTTTGCATACCTTGTGCACCAAGTTGGGTATCAAAGACTCTGAGTGATATATGGTTCTCAAGTACCATGGCAGTATTCATAGATACATCCATACATAAATGAATTTTCTGGACATTTCATCCTTGGGTGTGGCCTATCGATATGTTGTCAAAATTGAGCAGAAGCTTAAACAAAATACGCAGTAGTTTGGGTCTTCGAACCCCTCACAGAAGAAGAAGGTCAAAGGCAGCCCAAACCCATAGAAAAAAGAGCATATCAAGGATGGACAGCCTCAGGAAAACCATTCCAAGACACTGGGAAATGTTATGAGTTCCATAAGAGCCCCTTGCACAACATTGTTGAATGTTTCTCAAAGAATTCATTGGTGGATGAGGTGAAAGCCTATGAATCAGATGCAGGCTCTGAATCTGAGTTAGAACCATAAAAAGGGATATGGGTCATTGATCTAGAACCTAGTTCCACTATTGCTACCACCACCAGGGTCCAACCCGATGAACCTAATGAACCAAAGGAAGGTGAGTGCCTCTTTCATTCACAAATGTGGGTGAAGGGTACTCTGATGCACCTCATTGTTGATAGTGGTATCCAAAAGAACATCATCTCAGTAGAGGTTGTCAAGCGTTTTGCCCTGCCGACATCACCACACCTGCAGCCATACACCATCGGATGGCTCTGCCAAGGGATCGATCTTCGGGTCAATGAACAGTGTCGTCTGACCTACGACATCAAGCCCTTCAAAGATGAGGTATTATGTGATGGTGCCCCCCTTGAAGTTTGTGATTTGTTTTGGGTCAATATTATTTATGGAAACGTCATGTTGTATATAAGTCTAGGCCTCGTAGTGTTATTATTACTTTGGATAGGAAATTATAAAGGATACCATAGGTATTCCCATTTACCCCCATTTACTTGATCTCTACCAAGCAATGCAGGAAGGTCATCTCTCATACTGGGAAGTTTGTCTTCTTCATGATTTGGGCTCAAAGTAAGCAAAAGGTTGCAGCCACATCCATGGCCTCTGTGACAGGTCACTCCACACATCAGAAGAAAGTGGATAAGGTCATGGAGGAATACAAAGACATATTCTCCTCACCCACTAGGGTACCTCTGCATTGTCAGGTAAAGAAATCAATCGATCTGACCCCCGACGCACCACTACCCAATGGGTTAGTCTATCGCCACTCTCTATCAGAAAATGAGGAAATCAAGTGCTAGATCTAAGAGCTACTCGAAAAGGGGCACATCCACCTAATCTCATCACCTTGTGGAAGCCCAATAGTGATTGTGCAAAATAAAGAAGGGTCTCGGTGACTCTCCATTGATTATTGGGCCCTAAATAAAATCACAGTCAAGAACCAGTACCCAATTCCCCAAATTGACAGTCTCCTTGACCAGCTCAAGGGTGCCAAATACTTCAGTAATATTGATCTGAAGTTCAACTACCACTAGGTCCCAATAGAGGAGACCGATGTATGGAATACTTCCTTCAGGTCTAAAGAAGGTCTTTTTGAATGGTTAGTCATGCCCTTTGGCTTGACAAATGCCCCAAAAAAATTCATGAGGATGATGGATGATATATTGCGACCTTTCACCAACTCGTTTTTGGTGGTGTATTTGGATGACATCCTCATCTTCAAAAATAATTGGGAGGAACAATTGCAACACATTCAACAGGTTCTGCACACTCTGTGGCAACACAAGCTATATGCAAATTTAGGAAAATGATCCTTCTACATGAATAGGGTCTAGTACCTAGGATACATTGTTGATCATCATGGGGTGCATGTCAATCTAGCCAAGATCCAGGTCATCTGTGACTGGCCAGCTCCAACCACACTCACTGAGCTTCAGAGCTTCTTAGGCCATGCCAATTTCTATCGCAAGTTCATGTTGGGATTCTCCCACATTGCATGGGCCCTTAGCCAAGTGATCAACAGTGGTGGAAAGGAAAAATTCATGTGGGTCCAGTCACAACAGAAAGTGTTAGATGATTTAAAGTAGTGCTTGTGCTCAAACCCGGTGCTCTCATTACCTGACCTGTAGCATCCTTTTGAGATTGAGATAGATGCTTCATAATATGTTGTGGGCACGGTTCTCACTCAGCATGGACATCCCTTGGCCTATCATAGTGAGACTCTACCATATATTGTTCGTAATTACCCCACTTACGACAAAGAAATGTACTCCATTGTACAAGCTTGCCTCTAGTGGAGGCATTACATTCTCGGGAAGGATACATTCATCCAAATTGATCATAAGTCTCTGCAGTTCATGTAGACACAAGGCAAATTGCAGAATGAACGCCATAAAAAATGCTCCACATACTTGCAACAATTCCATCTCAACATCAAGTATAAGACAGGGAGCCCCAACCGTGTTGTTGACTGCCTCAACTGACCTCCAGTTTTCGCACTAACCACGGTGCTACACTCCTGCAGACATGAGACCTTCAGATGGCCCCAATTCTATGATTGAGATCCTGACTTCGCCACTACCTACCAAATGTTGGACACAAACACAGTTGTCACTGTTTTTCATCTGTAGGACGGGTTGTTATGCCATATGGGCCATCTCTGCATTCCATCAAGCGAGCGAGTGAAGTTGATTTGGGAAGATCACTACAGTCGGGTGGAAGGACACTTCGGCATAGAGAATATAGTGGTAGTGTTGCAACAACATTTCTATTGGCCAAAACTTCGATAGGATGTCAGCAAGTATATCAGGTCCTACACGACCTGCATCATTTCCAAACCGACCATTAAGAAACAAGGCATGTACACCCCTCTTCCTACTCCCAACAATCCCTGGGAATCCATCTCGATGGACTACATGTCGGGCCTTCCTTCAACCAAGCAGGGAAATGACTATGTTTTCATGGTTGTTGATCGATTTTTCAATATGGCAATTTTGGTCACTTGAAAGAAGAGCATCACAGCAGAGGCCACTACTAATCTTTTCTTTGAACGAGTGTGGGTACACTTTGGGATACCATAAATCATCGTCTCTGATCGGGACATCTAGTTCCTTATCACATTATGGTCGAGCCTCTAGTCATGGTTGAACACCAAGATCACCAAATCCATGGCCTTCCACCCCCAAACAAATGGACAAACTGAGGTCATCAACAAGATGATCGGGCATATTTTGTGCATATACAATTCCAAGAATCCACACAAATGGATGAGAGTCTTCTCTATTTTCAACATAGTTACAACAGAGTCATACATAACTCAACCGACCATAACCCTTTCAGGTGAGAATGGGCTTTCAACCATTGGGCCCCATGGATGTTGCACTACCCCTTACATCCACACAGGCAGAATCATCCCATGTGCAAACCAAAGTCGACAGATCCACCCAGATCATTGAAGGAATCCAACACATCTACCAACAAGTTCAGGATATTTTGCAGAATGCCTTACAGGACCCCATCGGAAGCTTCGTCCACTCAGCTATGGACCTTAAACCATTAGCAAGGTTGTGGGTGACAATTCTTTTGAGCTCAACATTCCCCCCTTCCTTGGCTTGCACCTAGTGTTTAATGTGGACCTCCTTCGGCCATACTTTCCACCCATATTGGACACCTCAGAGATAGTAGAAATTTTGACACCAACATATCTCAACCTTGACTTCATCGAATAGGAATCCACTGATCAGATCGTGGACACGAAGGTCAAGGGAACCCACTAACAAAAGTTTCATCTTTATCGAGTTTTCAAAGCAGGGAAACTCTTGCACTAAGGCAAGTGGCTCACCCGGGGCCAAATTCAGTAGAATCCTCCTCATATGATGGGGGAACTCAATGCAATGGAAACCATTGATTCCTAAAGAGGGAGGATTTATCCAAGTGGATATCGGTGGCCTCCCACCTCTTCTAGTTGGCTCATACAACTTTTAGCTTAGTAGTTACGTTTTTTTATCTTGGAAGTTTTTTTCTAGCTTTTCAGGTCCTAAAAGTCAGAGGTCATTTTGAGGCCCTAAACAACGTTTTTTGGGCTCTCCATAGTCACACTGTAAATGGAGTTAGAGTGTGATGGAATAATTTTATTCCTCGGATAGACCTTTCCAATGGCCTATCATGCACCTAAAACGGGGATCGTATGCAAAAGTTACGAACCTGGGAAGTTGATGTACCAACTTACCCCAACGGGGCCCACATGACTTAAGACACTTCATCTTCAACTCATTGTAATCATCTTATTGTGAATGAGTGTAGTCACCACATCTCTTCTCAGAGATAAGATGGCACCATTCTAGAAATCTTGTTTCAGTCTGCATTTTTACAGTTTCAACATATTTCTCATTTAACATAAGTCAAGTTTTATTGTATCTATGTTATTATTCATTGTATCTCTATGATTAATATTATAGATCTTTGTTTTCATTTCGTTCTTCTCATAAATCTAAATCATACCATGCGGAAGACGAGAAAAATAACATAAAAATGGTTGCCACGCTCAAATAGAGCCTGACATCCAAGGAGGATCTTGTAATGGTTCTTGAGGTCTTTTTAACATCTAAAGGAAACATAACATGTGGCATAATCTCTATGAAGCTACCAACAAAATTGTCCATAACTAATTTGAGGCTTCTTGGTCTTCCATAAGGAAGATGGAAAAAGAAGTGGAGGTAGTAAAGAGGTTGGTCGAGGACGAAGAAGGGGTTCCAATATTGTTTTGGTGAATTCAAGGTATGTGTTTTCCCTGTTAAGGGATTCTATTTAATAAAGTAATTTGTTGTAATATTGAATACATGGGGAGAATAGGACTATTCCAAGATCAATATGACAAGTAGGTGAAATAATAGGAAAGAAGATAGTATAGAGATCAAATTGCGCAATACAATATGCAATCACAGCAAAGGAGAAATCTAAACCATCTCACAAACTGAGAGTGTAACCCCTTTACTATAATAATTATGTGAGAAAGAATAAGAAGCCAAAGATATTATTTCTTGGTTGATTTCCCAAATGGGTTTCTAAGGTAAATCTATGTGTTTTTGTTATGTATGTGATTGTTATGTCAATCACTATTATTGCAATTAAAATACACATCACTATTATTGCATAGTAAAAATTATATATTAATAATAGCACAATAAAGTTATTTCCTTTTTGCACAATTAATTAAGGCCTGCACTAGTGAATCGACTCAACCATAGGCTAGGAAATTATAGGTCAATAAGAGGGTGACTATTGGGTTAATTAGGCATAGGAGGTCATGCTTAAATGTGTATTGATTGAGGGATAAAAAAGGTGCATATGTTCTTTTCAAATTCCAGGAGAGTGCATTAGACTTGATGTAGTTTATAAATTCACATTGATTGTTGACCACTGTTGGTTGTACCTAGATTTGATGTAGTTTATAAACCCACACTAATTATTGTTAGTTGTAGTCAAAGACATACCACCACTAGCACTATTCAAGCATGAACTCATGTAATAAACATAAATTGATGGGGAAGTAATGTGAGATGGGGCACATGAGAAGATCACTTCTCTAGATTATGCTAGAATGATGTAGGAGGAGAAAAATTGAGTGAGCCCCATGCTCATAGGTTTGCTTGCATATCAAGGTTTTTACAACGAAATTTTTTTGAAGCATATATATTATCCTACAAAGTTTTTTCCACAAGCTATGAGATAGAGAGGGACCACCAACAAGATTCTCATTTTGATGATCTATAATTACATGATTCATTGAAGACAAACTTGAATTTTTCCCAACTATTGAGATCTATTGAGATCATAATCCATAAGAAAAGATCACCAAGTTGAATGCATGATAGGGAACACAAAGTTGTTGTCTATAACACAACATTATTATATCTTTGACAATTCCCGAACAACATAACAATTTAGCATTGCATAAACTTGATAAAGATTACAAGGACAACATGATAGGAAATGAGCCACATATTTGATAAAAAAAATTCATTGTAAAGTTTAGCATGCCTCAGGATCTAGAAAATAGTGATCAATAAAAACCATGCTCAAAACTGGACTTTATGCTTGCTCTTAGGATGGAAATATCTTAGTATCTCTTTGCATCATGAGCCAATCAATGTAGATGTGGACTAGTCTCAGTTATGAATTTGCAACCTTTTTGAACTCTATCAAAAGTAAAATCAAATGGTTTGAAGATATGTGAATAGAATTTTAACAAATCATATATAAACAAGAAGATCTCGGGTTGTAGTATGAACCATTATATGCACCCTAGTTCCCAAGTATGCTTGAGTTGTGAGTAGTATGTTGACCATATACTTACACACAATTGCAAGTTGGTTTCCCACTAAAAAATCATATTTGATGTAATAGGACATGCTTAGAAATTGTGTCTTCAATCTCCCTCTCATACAAAATTCTTAATGGACTTCACTTTAAAGCTATTGTCAATCATGAATCAAATATAACACAATATCGGTCTACACACATAATCAATATAACGATTGGATCATATTGTTTCTACAAAATAGGACATGGTGTTTTGCATAAGGATATTGATCTTGAGCATACTTATAACTCATCAATTATACTCATGGAGAGAACATTAATAACATACTCCAAAAGTGTCAAAAGAATTGTGTCTAAAGAATCCATTTTTGTTAGACTTGTTCCACACATCCAAGACTCACAACAACTCGAGTACTAGTATCCCAAGAAATATTTTCTCTTTGATACCACGTAGAAATTTAGCATTGACATTGGAAATCTATGAATCTATTACGTGTTCAAGCTAATCACATATTGCACATCACATAAAAGAATCGACACTAGATGTATAATAGTAAAACCTATAAGTAGAGGAAACATCCACTCTCAAAATTCTCTTTTCAATTCATGATTGTCGCATGTAGGAATAGTTTATTGTGATCCCAATTTATAGGAGTTGTAGGTAACAACCTCAATTAATGAGGTTGTTAAGCTCATCACAATATCCTAACTACTTGGGAATGAATCTCTCTCAAGATTCACTAATTTAGGATCTTGTTTTTCTCTCTCTTACATTGTAATAATGAGTTACTTCATTTGATATGCTACATATAAACATACTAAGTCAAAATTAGGATAAAATATTATCACTAACTAGTTCTAGCATTAAAATATCCAAGAAGAAGAATATCCCCTTTGGATTTCATGGCAACAATATTATATTATAATTTGATAAAAGGGTGGCAGATTGCAAGATTAGGGTTCTTTTAGAAGAAAAAGTTTAAAGGAGCTAAGTAACGAATTGCAAGGAAAATTGTATTTTTGTATTGAGAGGTAATACTAAGATATATGTGTATGTTATAGGGAACACTCTTATAAACTGTAATCTTTAAGTTACTTCTTGATGTAGCAACAAATACCACCCATCCCGTGTGCTTCAATTTTTTGTTCCAAATTGAAAATACAATATATTTATAGGATTATTTGTGTTCCCATGTTTCAACATGCAATACAAGTAACATGGAAAACAAGATTTAAGTGGAGACCCTTTCAGGAGAAAACCACGAAAATTATCTTCATAATTATTTGTAGGAACCAACCTACTGTTACAAATATTTATAGGCACCAACCTAATAGAGACACCAATCCCCACTGGTACAAATCTCGGTAGGCGTCATCCTACTCTTATAGATCTTCGTAGACACCAATCTAATGGAGACACAAATCTCCATCACTAAGCACCAACTTAGCAAAAGACACTAATATCTTTCATATCTTCCTAGACACTAATCTACTGGAGACACCAATCCCCACCACTAAGAACCAACTTATCAAGAGACACAATATCTTACAGATATTTGTAGACACCAATCTACTAGGGACACCAATCCCTACCGCTAAGCACCAACTTAGCAAGAGACACAAATATCTAAGCTGAACCAACCTTCATTGAGTCTATTTGTTATTTCTTCCTTCACTAGGTCTCCTCACTACTTCTTCCTTCACCGGGTATGCTCACTACTTCTTCCTTTACCGGGTCTGAAACTTACCTAAAACTTGTTGTTTTGGGCTTCTTCCTAAGAATGAACTTGTACAACATGCCACGTGTCCAATTTTTAAAACATGATTACGAAACATTTACCTAAGGTACTTTTGTATGTCTCCTTTGTCTACGAAAAAAATCAAGGTTTGAAACATCCCAGAAAATAAGTTCTAGCAAAAGTGCCAAGATGACTTGTTTGAAATTGATTTCAGGACCACTCAGGAACCCTAACTTCCACAAATCCTATCTATGAAAGTTTAGTGAACTAGCATTTTATAATTCTACCACATGTACACTAATATCCCTCCTCTGTCTCTGCAAAATATCAGGGTCTGAAACATCCTAGAGAATAATTTATAGCGAAAGTTCCAAGGTTACCTGTTTGAAATTGATTTCAGGAGCATTTAAGAACCCTAACTTCCATAGGGCATATCTCTGAAATTGTAGTGAATCAACATCTACAATTTTTGCCACAGGTACATCAAGATCTCTCCTCTATCTTTTCCAAATTGTAGGGTCTAAAACATCCTAGAAAAAAAGTTATTGTGAAAATGCCAAGATGACCTGAAACTGATTTCACAATTCAATCTTTTCTAATCCATTTTTCACACACACACTTTATGTTTTTATACTTTTTCATAACTCTTCATGAAGGGACATGTCCCATAATTAAATAGTTAATTTCCAATACCTGGGAAAATACCCCAAACCCATGGGTTTGAAACCACCATTCACTTTTTACTTTTTCACATGCACCCCTTTTTTAATAC